>OX637586.1:4104126-4317964 GCA_951800085.1 Comarum palustre | reverse complement strand
GACCTTAACGAACGAGACAGTCTCTCTGCCGATCATTATGTAGTCGAAAATGGCGTGCGTGCCCTAGTTGGTCACCAAAAAGCCATAATATCATCCCAACCAAAATCAGAAGATCAGAATCAGTGCGGCCCTTGGCTATAGGCCTAGGCACAAGCCTATGCCCCCAAGATCAAGGGCGCCGAATACTAATGAAAAAAAACAGGAAGTAAATTTGTTTAAACTCTAATGCTAACTTTTCTTTTTAATTTCAGCGTAAATTGGAGCACTATTTTTCTCGATCAAAAATTTAACTGGAAATTCATCATTAAATCAGTGTTTCATCATTGCCAAGATCATCATTAATTCATCATCATTTGCCATTTTTTATTTGGTTTTTCTTGTTCTTTTGTCCGTTGTTCTTTTATAAATTTTACTAAATCTTGAAAATATTTAGAAACTAACAAGAAGGAAATAATAATTGTATAACGTAATTAAGTGCATCCAATGTTATTTATTAATAAAGTGATGATAGACTCGTATAGCGTCAGCCGTAAACAATGTGGCCATGACGGAGCCTTATTTTTGTTTTTCGCCTAGAACTCCTAAAAACTCAGGACGAATCCTATTCAGATGAAGCTAGCAAAATGCTATGCAACTCCATGCATGTCGGGGTGAGTCACTACTGTAGGAGTCAGTCTTATTCAACTTCAAAGACCATTAGCTAGCTAGTCGTTTTTCTTGGATCCCATTTACACCACCCTTCTCATCTCGATCTTTCATCGTCTTCCTTGAAACACAATCTGATCAGTATCAGTGTGGTTTAGAAAGAGTCGTAATCGTTTTTATCTGAGTCCAAATCATTGAGCACTAAGATATGATATAGGACGCGTGGTTGGCTGAAAGACCACTAAACCTCTGTATAGTACAAATGATAATAATACTGATATTTTAACAATAGGGAGTGTCTGGTTTTGATTCTTTGAATGTGAGGTATAAGGTTGTTGGCTACAAAATATAATTTATAAAGTCTAAAACAATTAGGAGATTGATGTTGCACATTTAAAGAATAAGTTGAAGAAATAGAAGAACCAACTTGATCTCATGGTACTCAGGTAAAATCGTGTATGTGCATTTTAAGGTTTTTCATTAAAGATAACAATATTGTTTGTCATCCTGAAAATCTGGGTTTTCAGTTTTTGATCATTTGTTCTGTTGTCTTAGGTTTATGGTTACTTACTATTGTTTTATTGAGACTTATGTATGAGTAAGATTTTATTTTAAATTTCAAATTGACAACTACAACAAAAGTTTTATATTGGCTTCCAAATTAATCGCTAATACCTTGCCAATACAAAGTTTACATGAATTTGGGGTTAATATATGAAAGTCTCTCGGACTTCAGGTTTGATTGCATACGTATAAATCATTAGTCTATATATGTATGATTAAGACATCTTCCATTATTGAAACCTCAAGCCCTCAATGTATGTAAATATATACCACACCCATCTGATTTCCATATTATTAAGGCCATGCATGTGTAGAGTTCAATAAGAATAGTAGTGCAACATGCCAGACCCTTTCTCTTCTGGTGTAGATTTTTCGATCTTTCTGTGCTTTATGCCAATTAGCCAATTAATTATGAGGAAATTTATCAACATATTTCAATAATTCATCACTACATTAAGACAAAGTTTCATGAAAAGTGTAAATAAATATACTTTCTTTGTCTCTTGTTATCTATGGTTTCTATGCTTATCAGCACCTCCTTCCAAAAATAAGATAAAACAGTACACAGGTAACTCAAATTTGTTACTGATTGGCTTTATCCTTCATCATTGCCTATAAATAATGAAGCTCCGTGTGTCATTTGTAGAAAAAGTACGTAGGAAACCTTAGATGGAAAAAATGGAGAAATATAATCATGTCCATGCTACAAGGAAAAAAGGAGGCTTGGTCACCATGCCATTCATCTTTGGTAATGTAGTCTTCTTCTACTTCTTTCCTTAATTATCCATCCATTTATAATTTTATGTAAATTATGTTGAACATGTATGGTAAATTGGTGCAGCAAATGAGGTTTGTGAGAAGTTGGCTGTGGTGGGATTCAATGCAAACATGGTGAGCTACTTGACATCCCAGATGCATATGCCGTTAACACAAGCAGCCAACACCGTCACCAACTTCGGCGGCACCGCTAGCTTGACCCCTTTGCTCGGTGCTTTCATGGCCGATGCTTACACCGGACGCTTCTGGACTATAACAATTGCCTCCATTATTTACACCATTGTAATTAACTAAACTCTCTCTCTCATATGCATGAAGATGATTTATAGAAATTATTTACCTTAATTAGAGTTATATATAAATTTGGACATAGCATATACCATTATACCTAGAGGTCTGAAAATTGATAAGCTTGTACGTAGTTACATTTTATTGATTTTGTATGACTAAACACTCAAAACTTTTCTACAATTCAGGGAATGATAAGCTTGACAGTATCTGCAGTACTTCCCCAACTGAGGCCTCCCCCATGTGGTCACAACCAAGTGTGCCAAGAAGCCGACGGAGGACAGCTTGCAATCCTATACATCTCTCTCTTACTAGGAGCACTCGGGTCCGGCGGAATCCGACCCTGCGTGGTGGCATTCGGGGCGGACCAGTTTGACGAGAGTGATCCAAAGCAAAACACCAAGACATGGAGCTACTTCAACTGGTACTATTTTGTGATGGGGGCATCCATACTAATTGCTGTGACAGTCCTAGTGTACATCCAGGACAATATTGGATGGGGCTGGGGGCTTGGAATTCCAACTATAGCTATGTTCCTTTCGGTTGTCACATTTTTGATCGGGTACCCTCTTTATCGGAACTTGGATCCGGCGGGGAGTCCGTTTACCCGGTTGATACAAGTGATTGTGGCTGCTTACAAGAAGAGGAAGGTACCTATGGTTTCTGATCCTAGCTTGCTGTATCAGAATGATGAACTTGACGCTCCTATTTCTTTGGGTGGCAAGCTTCTCCATACTAAGCATATGAAGTAAGTGCTCTTCTCTGAAATATTTCTTTTAGTCTGCAGCAGTCTGCTATATATATTGGAACAGAATCGATCATTTCCACACAGAAGAAGTAGAAACGCATGCAAAAGCTTAATGAATTATTCATAGTTTCATATATTTCGAATTTTAAATCATTAGTAAAACAGGCTAGTAAAATATGTAATACAATGAAATATCATCGTACACATATAACCGACATCGGGCTGTGGCTAGCTAATAGAGCTGCCTTATCATTATCTAATTTAGCTGGCCAACTAGTCATCGTTAGGTGGATTCTGGATTCATTTTGCAGCATAGCAGATGATGACTAAATCATTTTGTCCAAGTAAATATGGAAATACGGCTGTAGGGACCGTGCTATTGATCCTATTTTCTTGATCAGTACAGCACCACAAACTTTGGTTTCTATCATTTTTGGTCTGTTCACTAAAGAACAAAGAGAGCTTGTGTCCTCTACTCCATTATCAGACTCACACTGTCAGAGTCATCCCCACCTCCACAGTCCATAGTGACCCAACAATAGGCAAGAACATGTAATCTAGTTCGGCTTAAATTGCTGCTTCATATGTGTCACGGATCGTATGAGCTGCTACTCTCATGGACCAGAGACCATCGCTCAGTACAATAATTTACAATAGATTGATTCTATCCCCCAAAACACCCAAATTTAGTGTAGATGTTTTTGTTTTAAAATGTTTTACATAGAGATTAGGGTAACTAGTTGTTTGCGTTTTTTTCTTCACGATCTAATTGTTTTATTAGTAAGCCCAGATTTGTACTAGCCAATTAATATTGTTCTTATTGCAAAACAATGCAGATTTTTTGACAAGGCAGCCATTGTGGTAGAGGAAGACGAAGTTAAGTCACCCAACTTATGGAGGATCAGCACCGTCCACCGCGTCGAAGAACTGAAATCTGTGATCAGAATGGGACCGATATGGGCATCAGGCATACTCCTAATCACGGCCTATTCCCAACAAAGCACTTTCTCACTCAGCCAAGCAAAAACCATGAACAGACACCTCACAAAGTCATTTGAAATCCCAGCAGCCTCCATGTCAGTGTTCACCATTGCCCCTATGCTCTTAACAATCGCATTCTACGACCGAGTTTTCATACCCCTAGCCAGAAAGGTGACAGGTTTGGACAGGGGGATCACATTCCTACACAGAATGGGAATCGGATTTGTCATTTCTGTAATGGCTACTTTCGTCGCTGGATTCGTGGAACTGAAGCGAAAGAAGGCAGCATTGGATCATGGTATTGTGAATCAGCCACATTCCATAATCCCCATTTCAGTGTTTTGGCTTGTGCCTCAGTACAGCCTACATGGGATAGCAGAAGCTTTCATGTCAATCGGGCACCTCGAGTTTTTCTACGACCAGGCGCCTGAGAGCATGAGGAGCACTGCTGCCGCACTGTTTTGGACTGCGATATCGGCCGGGAATTATTTGAGCACCCTCTTGGTTTCCTTGGTGCACAAGTTTAGTGCTGGGACGGATGGATCCAACTGGCTACCGGATAATAATTTGAACAAGGGGAAGTTGGAAAACTTTTACTGGTTGATCACCTTGTTACAAGTTGCTAATCTGATTTACTACCTTTGGTGCGCTAAAATATATACGTTTAAGCCGATTCAGGTGAAAGGGAAAGATGAATCTGAGTCTGAACGAAAGGATGTGGAGCTTGCTAAAGTTTAGAGGGATTATCAATCAATTAATGGTTGGTAACTTAGCCTACTACAGCAACCAATGAGAATATTGTGTACTTTTTTTTCGATTACGAATATTTGAATAATGCAACCCTTATATGTAGGGGATTGGGGAAGGACTACTAAATCACATGTTGGCCAATATATATGGAACTGCAAACCACATTTCATATGCTGAAGAACATTCCTCGCTGGTCTAACTCTAACTATCTTATTATCCACAAAAAGTTGAAGGAAAAAATATCTAAATATACAAACATTTTTTTTCAATTATCCAACATAAATTACATTGGTCAATGGCGGAGCTTGATCGAAAATAACATCTCTAAATCATAAACCCTAGAACCAACGATAATACCGGTACTGTGCTTCAAGTAGGAGATGGCATTGCTCGTATTTATGGTCTTGATGAAGTAATGGTGGGTGAATTAGTAGAATTTGAAAAGGGTACGATAGGAATTGCTCTTAATTTGGAATCAAATAATATTGGTGTTGTATGGCTATAACAGAGTTTCTGTTATTCGTATTAACAGCTATTCTAGGAGGAATGTTTTTATGCGGCGCTAACGAGAGGCTAAAGACTTGTTAATCAATATTAAGCTGAAGAGTTGTTTACCGATAAAACTAATTATCAAAAAGTAAATGTCTAAACATTAAAATTGAAAAGAAAGCAAATAAGAAGGGATGTGCGACCAAATTCCTATTGATGATTGAGGACGTGAAATCGATCTTTGGTAACAAAGGTGTTTATGTATGAATGTATTTATTCAACTATAATACAATTAGAAAGGGATATACACGTAATCAACAAAATATCACAAACGTATTTAGTTGACTCCAATATCCCAAACTCAAATACTTTCATTAAAAAATCATGTAACCCTAAACCAACAAATCCACACACCGCTGCGAAGTTTGAATCCATACTTTCGTGCGTTGATTCCTAGTAGTGCTTCCCCATGCCTCGTATCGGTACTAGTAGGGTTAACTTATTTAACTTTTCGCTCAATACTCTAGAATCAACAATTGAAGCATCTGAGGCTGTATTAATCGGGGATACACAATCGAAAGGGTTGCTTTATTTATTTTAACAAACTTCACCTTCAACAAGGGTAGATTTTTTCAATAATTTTTTTTCCTCGGTTGTCTTTCTATTTTTTCTTAAGACTGAGAATGGTAAAAAAATAAAAATAAAATAATCAAACGGCATTGTATATGTTGCAACGTATCATGATGAATGCCCCAAAGTTAAAGAATCACGCTAATCGTCCGTATCATCTTATGTTCATTGTGCTGTGGATCATATAAAACTGATAAAGCTACTAGCCCTAAAACAACTTTGTTGCTAACTTATCAGACTTGATTGGGGCCCGCTTACAGTTTATTCGTTAGCCTACTGTATCTTGGTTTAATTTTTTTAAAAAACAAAAATTAAAATTAAGTGCCTGCTTATTGTACTGTCAAACAACTCAGACACAAATGGTCAGTAGTGCCTAAAATTATAAAATCTTTTGGATTGCTCTCAACAAAATCTGCTATTAAAATTGTTGTTTGCACAGATGAGTAGCGACATCTACCGTATCAGAGAACAATTCTTACTACAAACATCTAAAATTAAGTCATAATCACACTCAGCTTCTCAAGCATTTGACCTCAACAGGTAAGGTTGGAGCTCCAACTCAAGCCACGACATAACAAAAAACTGACAACATTCAGAATTGAGGATCATAAGCAATATTGTGCCATCTTTTTCAATATACTCGGTTGCCAATAGTGTGGGACAGAGACTTCAGCTGCGTGTTCCATTTATCTATGGCAGCATACTTCTTCCTTCCCTTTGACCTGCAGTATTTTGCCAATGAATTAGTGGCAATCATTTGAAGTAAAACACAAAAAAAAAATCACAAATATAGTAGAAACATACTTGTCACCACGCTCCATGATCTGGTTCACCTGATCAATATGTCCATCGATTCTGTTATCTAAAATTAGTGAAACCAAGAGCTGCTCAACATCTTTCTCAGGGACATTAAGTTCCTGAACATCAATGAAGTTTAGTTAGTTTCTGGGGGATACAATTGTGCTGTTAATAGCAACAGTAACGGCCACAATTCCAAATGTTTCTAAGGAATTAATAACTAAACAAGCTACAATGCATTATCTACAACTGCAAAAGATAAATAGGGTTCACCTTTGATATGAAGGGAATTCGGATTCGTGTGTACGGCTTGATTAGTTTAAGTAGCACTTGTGTCCTAATGTTCTTCAACAGGTCTTCAATATAGTTCCGAATGAATGGATCATCCATAATTGTCTTCCTGTTATTCTGAAGAAAATAAAAAAGAAACTCGATTGAGGGAAGCAAGCCAGAAAGAAATAGCAAGATTTAGACAAAGCTCACACAAGCAACACAAGCAGAGAAGAAATTAACATTCCAGAAAATACAAAGGTACAAAACTACACCTTTAGAATTTTTTCAAACTCCAATATTTCATTTCGTTGATATGCTGCTACCAGATTTGTCATTGCCAAGATCTCAGGGTCATTTTTATACCTGTACAACAGAAATACTCAAACCAGCGAATAAAAGAAGAGCCACTTCAAAGAAACTGTCTTTTTCAAAACTTACGGCTTTGCTTCTTGACCATCAAATGGATTAACCTCAGACTCCATCAGCATATTAGCCAGAACTAAATATCTGCAGAATCATGCAAATGGAAGATGGAGAAATTAATACAGGATACAAGTTACTTCTTGATAATATCCAGAAAGTAAATACATTGTATTACAACCTAGTCCAGTTCCCTCAACTGAAACACAGCCTCAACCAAACTAATATTTTCATCATGGAATTAACACTTAAATCCTTTGTCGGGTTGCAGTAGCCCTCAATTTAAAGACTTGAGACACTTAAGTTTGCATCGATACCAAACACCTTTCTGAAAGATCAGCCCAGGACATCAACCAAACTAGTCTTCATCAGAGAACTAAATGGTTTGTCAAGTTGCAGTTATCATCTATTTAAAATTTTCAATATTCTTCACAAAATTGAGACACACAACACCTATCTGACCTATCAAGAAATTTGCTACTAGAATGTGTAATCACTCAAAGAAAGCCCCTATGGTAAAATATGATTAATTGTCTTATATCAAAAAATATTGAGACTTAATCCAAATGATCTTGCAGTCTATCATGTAAAAGAAACTTCACTTCCAACCTTATGCTTACTTATAGCATGACTACAGAGTTAAAGGTGGGAATATATTATCAACCGAAATAACTTGCTTCTTACAAATGACAAAACAAATAGTAGAATTACCACCAAATTAAAAAACTATAAACAATTGGACATTATATATATATAGTGTGTGCGTGTGTAGTGAGAGAGAGAGGGGGGAGGGTAGCAATAATAAATGTGTCCGATGAATGAAAAATGTTTGGCAGCAGAGAACATACTTCAAGCACTGTATACGCCTCTGGTTCCCCGCCTCATCATAATTCTTAAAAGCTTCAAAGAAATCTGTAGCGGCATCTGCCCACTGACGCTCTGTCATATGCATCTTACCCCCACACTCACGAATTATTCCCATGATCCTCGGATGGGGTATTGCTGACTTGATTGCAAGAGCCTTTTGGTATAATTGCTGCATTCAATGTAGAGTCAGATGCTGAAGGTAAACAGAAACACAAAAATCCGCAATATATTTTACTGGATGATTTATTACTAAAAAGAGAAAGTTAGCGCATTCTTGAGCATTGTAGAAATATAGCCCATAAGTATGAAAATCCCTTAAATTGTCACACTAAATTACCACTATGTGCCTATGTGATATTATCTGTTAAAAATATATCATATTGTCACAAGTCACAGCAAAGCTATCAACAGGTGCTTCTCTGTGTGTGTGTGTGTGTATGAACTACATTCCCACGGCATATAGGTAATATGACTGATTTGGATATCCATAGAAAAAGATGGGGAACAGGTTATATATTTCCTGACTAAGATCATAATTTTCTGCTTTGACTAAACGAATCCAACACGTAACTAAGAAAAAATGTGAAAGAGTTCATTGATCACATAGAAACAGAAGGCATTATATAACAAAGATTCTTACCTTCAGCTTTTTGTTATTTTTAGTCTCAGTGTACATCTGAATCTCAATTGCATAAACCTCCAAAAGTTGACTTCCCTTCTTTTGATCATCAGTACCATCTTCTTTTTGACAGGACTTGTGGAGCTCCTTCAAAATCTAACAGGCAACCATGGTTACTCCCAGCCTATGACGATCACAAAAAGCATAGCATGATGCTAAAGGGTAATAATCATTGACAGATACCTTACTCATTCGCCCATATTCACTCATATCAAACCAAATCTTGCAAAGCTTAAGATTTGTCTTGAACCAAAGCCTCTGCACAACAATTCAGAATATGACAATGCGGCTAATCACAGGAAAACCACTTGATACATGAAGAAAGATAAACCTGAATCACCAAAGCTAGTGAACCATATGACTCACATTTGAAATAAAACGATATTGCCAAAGTAAAGATTTTATTCCCGACCTCATTCTTTGCCTCTTCAAGAGCCTTTAGAGTAGTCTGATAAAACTCCTGCAGGAAACCAGAGTTCTGACTAGCTGAACCGGACACAAAATCCATAATGTTGTTTATGCACTTTTCACTGGAATTCCGTGTCACTGCTGATCTGATGTACGTCAGCATCTCCCTGTATGAATCCATCATCTCTTTATACCTCCCAAGACGATAATGGATCTTCACAGTTTGCTTCAAAGCTTTGAATCCCCTGGAATAAAAAAAACAATACAAGGAAAGGAGCTGTCTGTTTCAGTCCTCCCAACTCAAGCACTCAATAAAACTGCGGTATTTGCCAACCTCTAAATTCTAACTCCATGTAACAATTACGGCAATCGAGATACAACACCCTAAATACTAAGGTCCTCAATTAATTTTTGCAGTAAAAATAATAGAATTTTAGTGGTGTATTGCTCACCACTCAGCTTTCTCAGGCTCCATGCGAATTACTTCCTGAAATCCTGAGAGTGCTCCTTCTGGATCAGTCTCAACCAAACCTAAAATCAAACACACAAAAATAAATAAAAATCAGAAAAAAAAATTATCAAACCCTAACGAAAATTAAAGCTAAGAATTTAGATGAAAAATTCGGAAGGTCGAAAACGAAGAATACCTTTGGAGTTGTAATACTGGTTCTCGATATCGACGTCCTGCTCCTCAGGCTCTTCATCGGAGTATTCGAATCCGTAATCCTCCATATCTGCATCTGCACACAAAACGAAGGCGACGTAGTGTTAGATATGATGCTGCTTCGAAATTAAGAGGCTGGAAACCCTAGATCGCGAGAACGGATTTTGAGAATGGTGAAAATCATGAGAGGAAGGTACCGGAACCCATGGCTGTTCAAACGGAGTCGGAGAGTTTTTAAGGCGTTCGGATTCGGAGGCCGGTGAAAGCTGAGAACAGAGCGCAGAGAGAATTGAAGTGTTTTTCTTTTTAATCACAATCGGGTGATAAAATGCATTAGTGGGCTCAGACCCGCTTATGAGGCCCATTAAAATAGTATCCAATCGCTGCAAGCCCATAAACAAATGTAATCGAGAAAGCCCAACTTAGACCCAGTTTGTTGTGAGAAGAATCACTCCTGAAATTGCTACGAGAGGTATCACTTTTGATATTGTTAGAAGCAGCTGTGTTTGGTAAATTGTTTTTAAAAGCGTTGTGAGAATCTAAAATGAAAGAGTTTGCTACTTACTAATGTTTTTGTGATATTTTTTCGTTTATTTCATCAATTATTACTTATATGATCTGCTACCAATTCATAGTTTCTCATAAACAGCTTCCTCAAGATTCAATGTTGCCCTAAAGCAGTTTCGGAGCATTTTACAAAACACCAACTTTGATGCCCAAAAGCATGAGTGGTCCTAAAAGCTGCTCAAGAATATGTACCAAACTAGCCCTTAGTCTGGTGATGACCAATCAGCTTCAACCACTCAAACGAACGGTCTCCCACTCAAACTAAAAACCGTTAGAATCAAGCTTGGGTGAGGTAGGAGGTTAATTTTTGTTTATTACGGAGAAACATTGCATTGGTTAAATGAAGTGCGAGGGAAATTTAAAACTTTAATTCATTCCTTGTTACATGATTTTGAGTTTGTCATACTTAAGAAACAAGTAACATTTTTACATAAACATGAGCTATATATCACCAATAGTTAATCATGGATCTAATTCGAACAATTCTAAGATAAGTAACCTTTCTTGTAGTTTCGATAAACTTATTTTAGTTAATTTCAATCTCTTCATCGTTAATCAACTGGTACAAAATTTGAATAAAATTTATCTTAACGTATGATTACAATATTAGAATTCGAGAAGTGTTGTAAAAATCAGGCAAACTATATTGGCAATTAGGTTGATCAGTTCATCATTTTAGGATACAAAAGCATGACATAGATTGTCACGCTGTTTCCTTCCCTTTGTTCATGTTTTTTTTGTTCCTTTTGCACGTCAACATAACTGGGTCTCTCTTCACAAGAGGCCCAAAATCACCAAGAAATTGGGAGTTGATTAAACCTTGGACCAAGAAATAGACCACAAAGTCGTTAGTGTTGACCTGCAATGCACGTCTCCTTCTTCCTTCCCTAGGTAGTCCGCATTCTTAGCTCACCTTCGAAACCTTCACCACCCTTTACCCCTTCACGCCTCATCCAAATTTCCTCGGGTCCGTTTTGCTATTCTCTAATTTTGTTCTCGTGTTTCTCTTCCTCAAAATTTTACGGAGGCCGATTGAGGATTTATGACTCGAGGGTGGCACTGGAAACACAGGGCAGCAGCCGTTAACGATACGGCAGAGATGTCGATGGACGACGACACGTCACCGACGCCTCTGACCTCCATAGTCGAGGCCTTTGATAAGCTGGCCAAGATTCTCGAGTCCCAACAACAACAAGGCGATCTGCATTTGGATACGTTCTGCCAGGCTTGCTCGCTAGTCTCTATTCTCTTCAGCTGCCTCGGCCTCGCTTTCAAGTTCGCCGAGATGGAGTACGTCTCAAAGGTTTCACTCACAATTTTCAATCTTTGATTTGGTCAAAAATTTTTTTTTGAATTGGTCAATTTTGTTGTTGATGTTTTCGATTGAACCCTAGCATTTAACCCGATTTATGGACTTTCGGTTTGTGTGGAAATCAATTGTTTGGGGATGGAGATGATAATCCTGCAGATTAACCCTAGGATTCGATGCAATTGAGATCCGCAAATTGATATCAGATTAAGTTTCAATTGTTTGGTTAAATTTATTATCTTTATGTAATGTTGTAAAATACTTCATAGTTTTGTTTCCTGCTGATATATGCATCTTTCTATCATCGTGGTTGAAATTTGTTGCTAAGTAATAGTAATTTTGCAGTTTTTATGACTTGATGTGAATTGCTTCGTTATTTTCTTACAATCCTATGACCAGTTGAACCAGTTTGACAGTGTTACTTGATTCATAGTATTATTCTTTGATGAGCTCTTCACTCAATTCATTAGCCTTTCTGAATGTCATGCTCTTCTTGTTTCATTCAGGTTGAGAATCTCTTGCAAGCAGCAAAGACTTACGACACTTTAGAAAACATACTTGATTTTGATGTTGCAAATGACACTGTCAAATCGCCAGGCAGCCGCTCACGCAACTTACGCCGAGTTAGGCAGGGTCTTGACCTCATCAGAGCTATATTTGAAAACTTTTTGGCGACGGAGTATGTTCTCCTATTCATGTCAATATATAACTGCCTGTTCTGTATATCATTCTGCTGTTTTTCTAACTTGTTTTTCTGTTCTTTTTCACATTCAGTGATGACTCCTTAAGGGAGGCAGCTTCAACAGCTTATGCCCAAGTTTGTGCCCCATACCACACTTGGGCAGTCAGGACAGCAGTAGCTGCTGGGATGTATGCTCTTCCATCAAGGGATCAACTTCTGATAAATCTCAAAGAAACCCGTAAGTATAAAACAAATATGGTTAGGGCTCCGAATTTCAGATTTACTACTTCTACTGTTCTACATCAAATATGTTTAGCATATATTATCTGCAAATCACCTTCTTGATCTATATAGAAATTAATTCACTACTTGTTTCATACTTAATTTTACATGCTAACTTTTGGTTATCATTGAACTTGTTGCAGATGAATCGGCAGAGCTAAAAATGAAACAGTACATCCGTGCTGCACTTCCGGTAATCCAGTATATTGATAACCTGTACCTCTCCAGGAATATTGTTTTGGACTGGTGACTTGAGACTTGAGAGTCTTCATCTAGTACATATTGTATATGGTGGATCTTCCCGCCACACAGAAGCCTGTTCTGCATCTTGCTGATAAGAAAAGGGTGGCACCAGTTTAAGAGATCTGTCTGGTTCTTCAGGAGTATTTTCGTATAATAGGTATAGAATTTTTGTCCTGGCTATTGCTAAGCGGCGTTACATTCTCTAGAACAGACGAGGGTCTGTACATAAATGTTGTTATTGTGCCACTGATACGATTATCGGGGTTGTTCTTTAGACCACAGTTTCAGAAATGCTGTTAGTTCTGTCAGCTTTTGTTACATGATGACAAAAATCAAATGCTTCATTAGGCAATTTATATATGTGTGATTTGAATAACCACAATATATTAAGTTTTGACTGCCAAAGATTGTGAACTTGTGATATTATTGAACCGCTGTGAGCTTTTGAACTAACTACAGATTACAGAGCATGTTATATTATTGAACATTGTATTTATCAAAACACTGTCAAAGTTGCGATGTCCTGTTTCTTCATAAATTTCTAAACAGTAAAAGTCGAAAAAGAAAAATAATAAAGTATAACATGAGCAGAAAATGCTAGAAATGACTGCAAATGTATGTTCTTCCTTTGGGCACCTTTGTTGCTAATGAAAAATGGAGGCCGGAGGGAGGGTAAATGCTTTCAAGCATGGGAGTCCTGAACATTATCTACAATGTCAGGCTTTCGGGGTTCTCAACAATCTTTGCAAATGTCTTTAGGAAGGCAGCCAAATCAGCTCCATAAACAATTCGGTGATCTGCTGTTACATTCACCTGCATACAGATCCCATAAGCATTAATTTTCTGTTCCTAGAGTTTCTACTGATGCAGACTGATGAGCAGAAAAAGAAAAATGACAATATAAGCAACAATGCTTGGCTGTTCCCCTCCTTCCACAATAGATATACTTGAGTGTGGTTTCTTGTAAGGTATGTTTACTACCACGATCCTCTCCTAAGAACTAATTAACAAGCATGAAGAATAGAAAGGTATAAATCCGCAGATACTTTCAGCACATCACACGTGAAACTAAACACGTTTGAACTCAGTCACTGTTTCACACCATTTATCTTAAAGTAGTAATAACATGCATCTTCTACTCACTGTAAAATATATACAGCTTTTTATCATTCTTTCTTTCAGCAAAGCTATGAAAACCTCTATCAATGACTTGCATGCTATGCATTCTGTAATACATGGACTTCCATAGAACAGGCACAAGTGTCATGTCCTTTCATATGCATGCTATGCTGTCCAGTATTTCAGTTTAGTAGCTTGATGCTTTAAAAGGGGTAAAATTTGAAACATATAATCTAATAGAGATCTCAAGTTCATAAGTGCATCAAACATTAAGAAACATGGCATAAATTTTTATAAAATTGTGCCCGTACTCACCAGCATTTTACTTTTTACACTGAAGAATCCGTCTGCATCAGCTACAACGTTGGGTTTTGAAGCTCCAACAGCCATGATAGCACCCTAATTATCAGTCCAAATTTTCAGCAAACTTAAATAATTCTTATCTTCCAACAAGAAGAACAATGTCATCAGTTCATGCAATTTGAGGATTAAAACTCACCTGGCCTGGAGGAAGAATAGCATCGAACCTGTCCACTCCGAACATACCCAAATTGGAGAGAGTGAAAGTTCCTGCACATGATTCAGTATAACCTGATGAGTACATTGTACAACAGAATGCAATGAGATCAGTGAACATGATCATTGTACAACAGTTTCAATGATCAAGACCTGAGTTGTACTCATGGGGCTGAAGTTGCTTTGAGCGGGCCTTCTCCACCAGCTCTTTCCATTTCTGGGATAGCAAATACAAATCCACCTGTGCCAACAAGTTCAAATTACCACCCAGTAAACAAAATACAAACCATTACGACACCATAAAAAATTCATCCTTATAATTCACAAATATCACACCTTATCTGCATCCTGAAGAACAGGGGTTATCAACCCACCATCAATAGCCACAGCAACAGCGATGCTTATGCTACTGTTGTAGTAAAAGCTCTTTCCGTCTTTGCAGCTGGCATTCACAACGGGGTGCTGAGCAAGCGCAAGAGCAACCGCCTTGGCAAGCAAGGCAGTCATTGTCACGCCCTTTGATTTCAACTGCACAATGCCAATGAATTCAGCACAAATCCTATAAATACAAACACCATTCACACCAAATCCACAATCCAACTGCAAAATCACAACAAAAATAAAATCAATCCCCAATGTACCTTCGCATACAGCGCATCAATGGCGTCGCTGTTCACCGGATAACCCACCCGGAATGTCGGCACCGAGAGACTCTCAATCATGTTCTTTGAAACCGCAGCCTGCATTGTGGTGAAAGGCACGACGGTGGAGCCTGGAAGCAGAGGCAATGCCGGAGCGGGCTTAGATGGAGCTGCCGAAGCCGGAGTAGGCTCTACAGCCACAGATTTCTTGGGCTGAATTCCCGCGGCAGCCTCCACGTCAGCAGGAGTAATCCTCCCGAACGGGCCGGTGCCCACCACGGCGGCAATGTCCACCTTGTGCTGCTTAGCCAGCTTCTTCGCAAAGGGAGTGGCCACAGTCTTACTGGGCCCAGCCGGCGCCGCTGACGTGGCAGCAGGAGCCGGCTGGGAAATAGCAGGAGCAGGAGTGGGCGTAACGGCACTAGCCTCGGGCTTCGAGGCAGCACCAGAATTAGCTGCTTTGGCTTTGGCCTCTTCGAGCTCGGCTTCAGACTCGGCGAGAATACCGATGGCGGCGCCGACGGGGGCGGTCTCGCCCTCGCCGACTACAATCGCGGCGAGAATGCCGTCATAAAACGTCTCGACGTCCATGTCGGCCTTATCGGACTCGACGACGACGACGCTCTCGCCTTTGGAGAGGACGTCGCCTTCGGATTTGATCCAGGAGACGATCTTGCCCTCGGTCATGGTGGAGCTGAGGGCGGGCATGAAAATCTCCCTGATCCTGGCTTGGACGGTGAGAGACCTGCGGTGGTGGTTGGAGCGGAATGCGGCGGAGGAGAGAGAAGAGAGCCGGGGGAGGGAGGTGGAGACGGAGGAGGTAAAGGAAATGGGGGACTTGGAGAGGAAAGGAGAGGAGGCCATTTTTGGGGGAGTTGGAGTTTAGAGTTTGGGGGAGATAATAGAGAGAGGGGAGGGCGGAGAAGACGAGGCGTGGAGTTGGTTGGAAGGCTTCGAGCTAACCGCAACTGAGCTTTTTAAATTGTTTACATCGCCAGGCTCTTGGCCACTCTCCTTGGTTTAACTTTAACCTCTGGTTTTTTACACAATTTACTGGTCCGATAATATTCTCACCGTGAACAAAAATCAATTAACTGTCATGAAATATATAGCTATGATTGGAAAAGTTAACAACCGAGTAAGTTTGTAAAGCAAAAGCGCTAGCTACGGGGCTGACACAGTAAAGACCAATCTCTGGAGGATCAGATAATGTTTTCTACTCCATTTAAAATGAAACTAGCCTTCAAACCATGTTTCGCTTATAGGGTTTTATTCGCGTCTGTAAAATATTTGATTTATATGTTATTGTTTGTAACTCTCAGTAAAAATTATATCTCAACTTTAAGACTTATCAATTATATTAATTATATATTTACATTGAGATGCAAATAATTTGAATAACAAATCGATACACGATACATGTAAATTTTGTAGTTCGATCAATATTATATAACAATTATCTGAACCTCTAATAAAAATTACATAATTGATTGAGATGACATTAACACTGAATTTATATTAATAACCAAAATATCTAGAATTGTAAGTAAGGAACACACATTACTTCATGTCATAAGCTGATAAACTTAATCAATAGAGAAATTAACTGTTGGCCTAAACCCTAAACTCACATATCAGCATTCATATGCATCGTCAAAATGAATATTTTGAAAATTTGATATAAATGAATATAAACCCTGAAAAATCGATACAATTATTAATTGATATCATAAACCCTAAACTCACATGTCAACATTCATATGTATCGTCAAAATTAATATTTTGAAAAAGTGATATAAATGAATATAAACTCTGAACAATCGATACAATTATTAATCGGTTAAAATACACTCAACACAATTATTTAGTTTTAAAGCTGTTTCAATTTTCTTTCTATTATTATTATGAATATTATTATTATGAAGATGTTATCAACAAAACCGGGTATTTAACAAACCAATCAACCTATTATTATTGTAATTAATATAAATTATTTTTAAATGAGTGGCAAAATTGTAAAAATATTAAAAATTGAGAGCAGATCTATCAATTAATCTATTAATGGCTTGATTGTAAAAACAAAAACAAAAAAAGAGAGTACCAAAATGTATTTTTGTCAAACAAATTTATTATTATGTATTTTTCGGTAGTTTATAAATATTGTATAACAACCGTCTCAAAACTCAAATAACGGGCGGAGGGAGGTTCATTACTATCTGAAACGGAGAGACGGTAGCTCAGATCTGGCTGTGATTGGGAAAGAGAAGAGCTTGCGGCACATGTCTTATCACTACGCGTTTCGAAACCGCTCTCTGTTCCGGGCGGCGTCGCTTGTGAAGCTCAAGTCGCGGCGGGATGTGGCCGAATGGCTCAAGTCTGTGGTTTCAGGTAATTTGTTTCTCCGATTTCTCGGGTTTTTATTGATTCTGTGGTTTTTTTAGAAAGATTGTATTTTTTTTCATTTGTGGTTCTGTATTTCGCAATTTTCTGGATCTGGACGGTTTGATTGGGGCTGGGCTTTGATATAGAATTCGTCGTCAGCTCCGCTTTGTATATCGATTCTGGAAATTGCTTTTCTGGTGGTGTTGTTGATATGTAATGGGATTGCTTTGTCCAATCTAAATCACCCATGTTAAAGCCTTAATCTTTAGGAGAGACTCCATGGTATACTCTCTGAGGTTTCTATTTCTACTACTACTGTTTCAAAAACACCATGCTCTAGTTTTGTTCTTGCGTATGATGTTTTACATCATGTTGCCGTGTTCCTGTTTCTGTGAACTGACAATGATCTGGGCTGCAGGATTTTTAGTTAAGTTGTAAAAGAGCTGGTTGAGAGCAATGGATTCGATTTGCCCCTCAAATTTTCTAGGTTAAGACCCTTCATGGCCGATTATATTCTTTCTTAAATAACATACATCGCATAATAGTTTGGACGGTTTGAGCTGATTCTTTTCTGTATTAATGTCCTTGTCCTGTCTGTACATGTGTGTAAATGTCAATAATTTATATTTTCGTCATGATGTTAAATCCTATTCCTTGTTAAATATCCAAGTTGCTTATTTGTTTTTGCTTGGATTCTGTAAAGGCGTTGCCTCGTGTACCATCTGGTTTAGATGGAAACATGTTGGATGATAAAGATGCTGGCAAGGTGGATATTGAACTTTTGAAGGTAAGAATGGTTTAGTTGACTCATGACTATTTTGTTGACTATTGCACTTTATTTTCTTCTCCCAAGGATCTGTAGTTCTTGATATGTATTGATTCTCTATATTTCAGGTTACTCACTCATGGAAGATGGGCCCCTTTACTACAGAGTTTATGTGGTTAGGTTCTCCTTTAAAGGGAAGGAAGAAACGGAGGCATTATCAATCGTTCAGCCGTAATGGAGTTATAGTTTCTGTAAGTTCTTTTTTGTGACCTTTTATCTTTCAATTACTTAATGGTTATGATACATGTTAGTTTCAAGTTTCAACTGTGTCCTTCGAAAATCTAATTTCACCATACTCATTTGATGTTCTGTTTTTTATTGCCAAATATTTTCAGGTTCATGATTTCGTATTTGTTTTAGCCGAGGAGGACAAGCGTCTTGTTGCCTACTTAGAAGATATGTACGAAGACTCTAAGGGAATCAAGATGGTTGTTGTTCGCTGGTTTCACAAAGTTGTTGAGGTCGGTATGGCCTTGCCTCTCAATTTTAATGACAGAGAGATTTTCTTTTCTCTTTGTCACCAACATCTCAGTATTGAATGCATTGATGGATTGGCTACTGTCCTCAGCCCCTTGCATTTTGAGAAATTTCTGAGAGAGGCGAAGCAAACACAGTTGGAACCCTTTGTATGCCACAAACGGTTTGAAAATGATGATGTGAAGCCCTTTGACATTACTCAAGTTGAAGGTTATTGGAAGCAGGAGGTACTTGGCTACATGCACACACTCATCCCTTCAAAGGTTCATGTGAATTCTCAACAATCGGTTGATGAGTTGAAAGTAAGAGAAATTGGCTATGCCAATGATATCAGACCTAAAAAGAGGCAACGTTTTTCAAAAGATGATATGCATGTTGAAGGCCTTGAAAGAAGAGTGTCACTGGGTGCAGCATGTGGGGAATCAGGCTACATAAGTAAAAATGGTACCGATTATAAAAGTAAAGGAGGTTCTGCTGTTATTGTACCGTGTCCGGAGGTGAAACGAACCCTTGCGCCGCATCTAGCAGTAGGTTCCCAGGTTGAAGTCCTCTCCCAGGATAGTGGCATAAGCGGGTGTTGGTTTAGAGCATTGATTATCAAGAAGCACAAAAACAAAGTTAAGGTGCAATACCAAGATATTCAGGATGCAGTTGATGAAGCTAACAAACTTGAGGTATGTATAGGCATCGTCACTTTTATCTTTTTTCATTTCATGCTTTGTAAAATTCGTATGCAGTCCTGTTCTTTTCCTGAAGGTTGCTAAGAAAGTCTTTTTTTGGTGCTGTAGGAATGGCTTTTAGCATCAAAGATTGCAGCTCCTGATCAATTGGACATCCGGCTTTCTGATAGGCCAAGTATTCGGCCATGGATACAGTCGAATAAAGGAAGAGTTTCATGGTCTGTTGATGTTGGGAGCATTGTTGATGTCTGGTGGCATGATGGTTGGTGGGAAGGCATAGTACTTCAGAAGGAATGTGATGACAGACTTCACGTATTCTTCCCAGGTTTGAAACCACTTATCTTCTCATACTAGTTGTGGCTATTCATTTCAATTCTTGACTATTCTTTTATTGGCATTATTATTTTCTTTTTAAATTTCTGATCTTCTCAAATTTAACCCTGCAGGAGAAAATCAGGTTTTGATTGTGGGGTGTGGTGAAGTACGACATTCTCAAGAGTGGCTGGGGAAAGAGTGGGTGCTCATTAAGGATAGGCCAGACCTTGTGGCCTCAATATCAAGTAATTTAGAATCCAAGAAAGCTCCTGGAAACTCAATTGATAGCATGTCAGGGCTTTCTGAAATCAGTGATAGCGGAGTGTTGAAGAAAGGTGAAACATCTGCTATTTCCTCTGATAGTGATAAGGATGAAAAAGTTAATGAAGTCGACAAGGTTCCCGATCTTTTGAAGGATGATCTCTTTGCCCGGCTGAAGTGGAAGTCTTCGAGGAAGAGAGGACGTGGTAATGGGAGCTCTGTTCAGAAGCTGCATCTTGGTACTGATGGTAAAAGCACCTCCGGCCTTATGGGATCAAAATCTTGCGAAAGATATTTGATTCCATCATCCCTCATGGGTGACCATGAGAACTGCAAATATTTAGGGGATTCTCTTTTCAGTTCGTCAGTTGCGCCTCTGCTAAGAAGCTTAGTTATGTAGTCTTTCTTGTCACAGTATATATTAGCTCTGGTGCATTGAATCGATGCTGCTCTGTTTTAGTTAGTTTAGCTGAGCGATTTCATCTCTGGATGTTTTATATTTTGAGAGTTCATGGCATCCAAGTTTTTATCTTATTTAACAATCAGCCTGAAGGGCCTTATGCCCGTTTGATGTCAGGCTGAAATTTTGGGTGCAATAGGAAATGTAGAATAGGCCTTGTAGAGGAACTAACCCTTTCATATAGCTTTATATGTTCAATGTAATTATTTTGCATAATAAAATTCGTTTTTTGCCACTAGCTTGAACTCTGACCTTGTCTCCCAACCATTTTGCTTTCCATTTTTGTTTTTTATTTTGGTGTCCAAACTTCGTAGCAATGAGCCTCATTCTGTGTTGTAGCAGTTTTATGTTTGACTCTGTCGGGATCCTACGTACTTGGTTGGAGTTGGCCTTGTTTAGTCCTTTCTGAAGTTTGGTAAAGTAGTTGAAACTGCTGAGCCTCAACCCTCTTTCTGGAAATCACCAAATCTACAACTAATCTGTAGTGCTTATTTACAGCTGTTTAGTACTTGTTTTCTACGAGAATCATCACCATTAGTGACTGATTGGACTCGTCCGTATAATTGAAAAGTAGACCAAGTTGGTGGTACAAGAAACTTCGTATGGAATATACAAGGAAGAAAGTTGCACACACTAATCACTAATGTGATTGTGGGGCTGCTGCATAATAGCATTTGTGAATGAACCACCATGTCCACAGTACATAAAATAGAGACCCTCTAATCTCTTTGCTGTTTTATAAAGTCTGATCTCGCTGCCCTTTCTGGCCAACTACCTTTTCCGTTCTATCTGTTTACACAAGGAGCAGCTCTTAGATCCTTTTCAACTTCAGAGAAGCATTTATGGGATTCGACTTGGTACCTTCTGTGTACGAGGGTCTATATTTATTTGCTCTATTCTTGAGTGAGATCCGTAAGAAGCAGAAGGAAGCCATGGAATGCAGTTCTTAATGAAGTCGAATAGCAACTTATCTCTTTCTGGAACCAGCCTTGCTGCTGTTGAATCCTTATCCATGCCTCTTGTGTGTATTTTCTCTCTTTCTCTGTTACATCCGTTCATCACCAACTTCATTTTTCATTTAGGCCTGATTAGTGAGTTTCATATCTATAACAGTTCCAGGAAGTTGTTCTCTCATCTGATATACGATGTTCTGGATGTCAAAGAAGACTTGCTGACATGATGTCCAAAATGAGTGGTAAGATTTTGACACAGCCTTTTCATTCTTCTGATCCTCGTAGTGAATTAAGAAAGATCCTTCCGTATTTAGGACTTGGGGAAATAGTGTATCTCATAGAGCCTTGATCTTTGGTCATGATTCTGCGGTAGTGTTTATGCATAAAGGTTTATAGAGCTTGAGCTTTGATTGCAGCAGCCTGGTAGGTGACTTCTTCAAAAGTCTGGACTAGAAAGAAGCAATATGCTGCAGTATGGTCCTGTGTTTTCTATTCCAGTTGTATATGGTTGTCTGCTAGTTCTGCTCTTGGTTTAGGGCTTAGAGTATCTTCTTCCTTAGTCCTTAGCAAAGGGACCACTGCATGTGGCTTCATGGACGCGCCTTTGTTCATTGTCATGTACTTTACCAACTTTAGGGTCTTCCATTAATTTCCTGATGGTACTTACTCTCTTTTATTAGCACAGTAAGTGATCATGATTATCCTCACATGCTTCAGCAGATATAGAGTCGCTTGTGGTGGGAGCTTCGGAGAAGAAGGTTACAATCATATGCAGAAATCCGAGTACTGCAGCAGCCAAGGTGCCAGGTCGGCTAGTTCCTGCTGTACACAGGAATCCTCTTAACAAATTTGCCTTGATTAAACGCATACTTGGTGCTTCCTCAAGTTGAATGATTCCAAACAAGAGAAAACCAGCATCACATGATAGGGAAAATTCATTGTTAAAGTGGTTTTTGTTCTCTGAAATTGAGTGTGCTTGTTGGTTTTACATTGATCAATAGTTGATATGTACAGAATCTAATGGTAACTGGTATGGTGAAATAAGAGGGGAGATATTGGAGATGATTTGGGGAAATTTTGTCTTCTGTTTTGGAGTTATGTCTGTTTGGAAGAAAAAACAAGGAGAGACCCTTTTTGAAAAGGGGCCTCAAATTCTATATGTAAGCCTTTGAGTTCAAGAAAAGAGATGGTATCAATGCATATGCAGAACTTTGCCATTTTCTGAGGAAACATGTACAGCTTTAGAATGAAGTTAAGGATAATAATAACTTAAAAGAAAAAAATTCCCCTTCTTAACTTGAGCATATCAGATTCCAAAACAAAAAGGCAAGAATTTGCATTGGAATGATCCACAAGTTGGTTCACAATCTACCATATTCTCAATAGTCCACCAATATAACCTTTTCCATGTCCTCTTTTCATAGTCATCATTCCCCCCAATCATTGATCTCAGCTCTTTGGCAACACCAACTTCATGGCAGGAAAGGCAAGTTCTGTGGCATCCTTAAAATTCCTTTTTGTTTATCAAGCGCTTCGATATCTGTGGGGTATTGTAAGCTTGTTTTGTGCAATTGCAGTATTGTTGCATGGTGATGAGGCTCAATGTTGATTGCAATGGATGTGCTAGGAAAGTTAGGAGAATACTTCTCAACATGAAAGGTAAGGTGCCCATAAATAGACATAACAGACATTCCAACTCTTAAATTATACAAAATTAATGATCCCATTTTTGGTTTTGTGTTGAAGCAATAGAGACACATCTGATAGAGAAGCAGCAATGCAGGGTTAGTGTATGTGGGAGATTTATACCAGCAGATGTGGCAATCAAGGTGAGGAACAAGATGAACCGCAGAGTCGAAATTCTGGAAATCCACGAGTTTGATGAGACTACTACTGAACATAAGGACCAAAGGCTTATGATTACCGCTGCCTATTGAAAGCCAATACAGAGGAAAATAGAGCATGTTTAGATTTTTATTGACACCTCAAAAATGTATTGTAGGTTTAGCCGGTGATCTATATCTAGTGTGAATAATAATTCTTGAGCATCCACAATTTGAGACTTTAGGACTCATAAGTAGTGTCAAATTCTAATATGGAATCCAACTAGTTTGGATTGCAACACTAACACGTTTACTGACTTGCAATGAAAAATAATCATGAATCGATATTGATTCCGTGTGGTGATTCCGAAACTCATCTCCTAATCAAATTCTTGAGTAATTCAGAAATCGGATTCCTAATAAAGAGGACGAGTCATACTCTAATTCCTGTTCTTTAACGTGTGTAAGTACACATGAGTTGTTAATTATATGAATCATTCAATTCAATTTTCTCCTAAAATTGTACCACATACGGCCCAATAGGCCCAAAAGTGGAAATCCGTTCGCACGCGCCGCTGTAGATCTCGTTCCCGTAGTATAGTGGAAGAGGAGGCACCATCTAGAAGAAGATCTCATTCTCGCAGTATATTGGAAGAGGAAGCTCTTTCTAAAAAGAGACGTTATCATGATCGAGAAATCTCAGTATATGCCGAGAAAAGAAAGGCCACACACAACTCTGATGATGAAGTTATGATGAGGGATGATGAAAGGGAACACAGTAGATACTCTGGATTAGATCACAGGTGAGAGAGAGAGAAGAGTAGGGAGAGGGAGGTGGAACTGGAGAGGAACAGTGACCGGGATCGTAGAAGGGACAAAGAAAGAGAAAGGAGTAGTGAAAGAGACTTGTTAAGGGACAGGAAAAGAGGAAGTGGACGTGGTGATAGCAGTGAAAGGGTGGTTGATAGGGAAAGTAGAAGGGAAGAGCGACATAGAAGCAGGGACAGGACAAGGGAGGATGATGTTGATAGGAGCAGGGGGAGGGGGAGGGTCAAGGCTGCTGTCAGAGATAGGGATATGGAGAGGGACCACGATAGGGATAGGGACAGAGTTGCAGATCGGAAATGGGAGAGGCGGGATGATAGATATAGGGACAAGGGTCGAGATATGGAGTGGGAGAGAAATGAAAGTGAAGGTGGATATGGAACTCAAGACAAGTATAATCGTTCTGGTCAATCAAGGTATGAACAAAAAGAATAACCAGGACAGTTCAACAAAATCTGATCAAGCAGAAGTTCAGCTAGAAAGGTATTTCTTTCTCTGCTCACTCTCTTTGTTGTTTCTTGATGCATAAAATTCCATTCCTTCGTAGAGATGAATATGTTTATCATTGATGCATGAGTTCCTTTATTTTTGTAGAGATGAAGACGAACAAGGAGATGATGAAGAGATGATCGGTTTGCAAGTTGCTGATCAGGAAGAGGAAGATCTTAACAGAATTAAGGAGGAAAGCACGAGGAGAAAGCAAGCAATCTTGGAAAAATATAAAAGCAAGCAATCACAAGCACTGCAAGAGACCAACATACAAGAGTCAAATTTACAGCAACCCAATCATTTAAAGGGTCAAAATAATGGTAGTTATATGTTTCTGTTTTTTATGTTCAGGCAAATTCTTGTTTTTAAACAAATTGCTCTCCATTTATGGACGTTGAATTTTTCTTTTCGTTATCTTGGCTACTGCATTGTAATACTTTGTGGTCTGTTATTTAAATAATGAAAACATAATTTGCCTGCGCTATTGTGTTTCTGCAGATCATCTGGATCAGTCAATCGGGGTTGTCAAAATCAAATTAGAGGTTGATGGGAGTTCTGGAGGAGTATATA
Organism: Comarum palustre; assembly: GCA_951800085.1. Lineage (NCBI taxonomy): Eukaryota > Viridiplantae > Streptophyta > Magnoliopsida > Rosales > Rosaceae > Comarum > Comarum palustre. The sequence goes on along the minus strand of OX637586.1, from coordinate 4,292,563 downwards.
AGGAAGAAGGAATTTCTACTACAGCTCGGCACAATGGTGTCCCAGGGCTTGGAGAGGGTACTCCAAAGGTGTGTCCTTTCTTTTTAAAATTCAGACCCACACTTTCTTGGAAATTGTGTATTTGTTAAATACTTGCAATTAATTTGCTGTTGAAGTAGTTAGTTCTTGGTATTTGATGCAAGTTATATGACTTGTTTTTCCATATTCAACTTTTGCAGAGTGAAGGCTCTGCTGGCTCAGAACACAAACAAGAAAGATCTGATGGTATTTTATGCGATGATATCTTTGGTGAGACCCCAACTGGAGTTCAAAAATTGGTAAGGTTCATTCGTATGCATCCTGTAGTTATTTATTTACCACCTTTTATTCTTTTTTTATTTTATGCGTATATGACATCTACATATTGATAGCGACTTTAGTAGATTGATTTTTTAATTGTGTATAATACTACTGTTCTTAGGTTGTACGTGTTTAAATTATACTTTTGTGTGTGCGTGTGTGTATATGTTTATTATTATTTCAGCTGAACGTCATTGCTAAAATATAGTTCACTTAAAGTATTATGCCTTCTTCCTATGCAGGACAAAGGAGATGTACGAATTGAAAGGAGTGGTCTCCGTGACAACTGGGATGATGCAGAAGGATACTACAGTAAGTATTTGCCAATCTATAGTATTGAATTTTTGCATATATTATTGGATGGTGGTTACTTGCCAAATTCTATCTCCCCCCTTTTACCTTTTAATAGTTTCTATCTATTAACCTACACCCTAGTCTTGCATTTTTCTTCCGGCAATAAAGATTCTGGATTTTCCTGTCTTCTCTCACATTGGAGCATTAAGTATCTGCCATATTTCAAATAAAAAGTTAATGTTCCTTTTTCTTACTCAGAGTTGGTCATAAATGTAAGTTCATAGTTACTTATCATGTATATTTTGTTGCCTTATTAACATTATTGATGTTCTCTTACAGGCTACCGGTTTGGGGAGTTACTTGATGGCCGCTATGAGATCACTGCTGCTCATGGGAAGGGCGTGTTTTCAACTGTTGTTCGTGCAAAGAACCTTAAGGCTGGTAATAGTGAACCAGAAGAAGTGGCAATTAAGATCATTCGTAGCAATGATACTATGTAAGTCGTTGTGATTGTGCTTGTTTTGATTATCTTTTGTATAGCATGATTTGGTCTTGATGAGCTTGGACTAATGGCCGACTTTTGTGATGTAGGTACAAGGCTGGTATGACTGAGTTGACCATATTGAAGAAACTAGCAGGTCAAGATCCTGAAAATAAGCGCTATTGTGTCCGTTTTCTATCAAGTTTCAAGTATCGAAATCATCTATGTTTAGTTTTTGAATCTCTGCATATGAATCTCCGTGAACTTTTAAAGAAGTTTGGACGCAATATTGGTCTGAAGCTAACTGCAGTGAGGATATATGCTAAGCAACTCTTGATTGCATTGAAGCATCTCAAAAACTGTGGTGTACTTCATTGTGATATAAAGCCAGACAACATGCTGGTATGTTCTTGCTATTTGCTACTATCTTTTCGTGATCAGATTGATTTTATCTATGTTTCTCATCAAATACTTTTCAATTGTCTTTAATGCAGGTTAATGAAGCAAAAAATGTTCTGAAGCTTTGTGATTTTGGTAATGCCATGTTTGCTGGCAAGAATGAAGTTACACCGTACCATGTGAGCCGATTTTATCGTGCCCCTGAAATAAGTAGGTCATCCTGTAGCTAATTCTTTATTATATGCTTCATTAATATATTTTATATTAGACAATGAGTTAGGTTTGTATTTTGCATCTGAATATCTTGGTTTTCATATGATGTGTTGCAGTTCTTGGCTTGCCATATGATCATCCACTGGATATCTGGTCTGTTGGTTGCTGTTTGTACGAACTTTATACTGGAAAAGTCCTTTTTCCAGGTGCTACAAACAATGATATGCTACGCTATCACATGGAACTGAAAGGCCTTTTCCCTAAGAGGATGCTTCGGAAGGCAAGTATTTACTTGATATTCCAGTATTTCTATATGCAACTGTTTATATTTCACCTTTATATATTTGATCAGTTACAGATTCTTAATATTCTATTTTCTTTGGTTTTTTGCTTACAGGGAGCATTTACTTACCAAAATTTCGATCAGGATCTGAACTTTCATGCAACAGAAGATGATCCTGTTACAAAAAAGGTAAGCCTCTCAACCTGTTCTGGCTGGTATGATATCTCAAGTTTAGCTGTCAATCCTTTCCTTTTCTTGTATCGTGCTGATTTAGGTTTTCAATTCTTCTGATGCAGGTCATTAAACGCGTGATTCTCAACATAAAGCCAAAAGATATTGGGTCAATGATTGCAGGTTCTTCTGGCGAGGATCCAGATCCCAAGTTATTAGCTGATTTTAAGGATCTTTTAGATAAAATGTTTGTGCTTGATCCGGACAAGAGATTGACAGTATCACAAGGTTTGATTCATCCATTCATCACTGGCAAGTGAATCGTGTTGCTGATTTTCTCACTCCAGAATTCTAGTTCCGCTAGATGTTTGTACATTTTGTCCTTATTCATATTCAGTTTCTAATCATTGGGCATTATCTCTCTTCTATGTGGTGGCTGGAGAGCTTTTGACACAGTTTGGCATGGTTGAAGGGGGGATATTTTTCAGAATTACTCATTACTGGCTGGATCTTTCAGTGGAGTGTACTGTTTCTATTGTATGACAACTAGTCGAAGGCGTTTTCCCCTTGTAGTCATTCATGACTGCCCACTTTTGAATTTTAATGCGTCTTTTATAACTTCCCATCATGACTAATGTGTTGTGAACCTGGTTTCTACAATTTAGTTTCTGTTACAACAGAAGATCATTATATATACATATATCTCTACGTCTTTTTTACTTTCATTTTTCAAATTTCTTGTCTTGCCTTGTAATTTATTTTCTTTGTTTCTACATTCTCAATTTCCAGAGAATTATGATGTGATTAGTTGAAGGTTAGCTAAGCAGCACACTTTTATGTTCATATTGCTTTTATCTGTTGTTTCTTTTAGCCACTTCATTTTAACTATTTGCTCTGGGGATTCTAATTAGGTTTTTCATTCAGGATTCCTGCCACTGCTTTGAGGCAACCTCCAGTGCTTAGATGCTTAAAAGGGAAACCAGGAGAAGGTACCATAGTTTGTTTATTAGGAGACTATTGTGACTTGTGAGGGACATGGAAGTAGTTGTCGTTATGCTGCTTGTTTTGTCTGTCGGTTCTCTGATAAGAACAACTGGGTTAACTTTTAAATTTCTTTTTGCAATCTTATGGTCCAAGATCCATTTTCCTTTTTATTGGTGTGCTTTTGGTTGGCTTGCGTGATTGTGAGAGATAATTGTCAAGGTATATTGTACTCACCATCTGAAACTTCTGTTTCTGTGCCTAACTGTTTAAAAGAGCCTTGGATTTTCTGCACCATGCTGTGATTTGGTGAACTACATCGCTTAATGTTCAATTATTTGACATTAAGCTAGCTATGCATGCAATTGTACTCTGACTCGTCTTTGCCTATCTGTGTTTTTTCATTTTGTCTGTTACCCTTATTATGTGCATATCCTAATGAGATTGCATTGCATCTGATCCATGGTCATTCTGGTGGCACTGGCACAGGAGGCATGTGGCTGCTGTCTGCATCAAAAAAGAAAGTCCAAGTAATTCAGCTTATCAGTTTACTTCCCTTGGATTATTAACCCTGTGTTTCATCTAAACATTCTAAAGTTTTGATTTTCTTGTAGGGTTTTGGCCTCTGTGCTCCTGCTGCGCTTGTAAGTAATATTCATAATGACTCGATAATGTTACAGTTTTCTGTGTCGAGTTTAGATCCACCACTTTGCATTTTTGCATGATACTGATGTGGGCAATCTCTATAGATGCATTATGTTAATTTGTAACATCTGTTGGACTTGTGTAATGCCTGTTCTGCTGAGATATTGTCATTGAGAGCCAAGTATTACCTTATATGGCAATGAAGCAAGATTTCAGATGTGCTGAGTGAAAAGGGAATATAGAATTTTTCTTTCTTTCTGACACTAGGGTATCCGGATCTTTGACCCAACCAGGGCCGGTCATGAAGAATTTATTTTAATTCAAAAATACCAAATTTTTTTCGGGGTTTGAAACTTAGCAGAGTACAACGCGAGCAGGCTTATCCCCACCTGAAATTTTTATTAATATGCTAAAACATGATACATGGGGGGCTTAAACCATTACCCCGGAAATGAAAAGAAAGGTGAAACAACCAAAATGTTTTCGTAGAATTTTCTTCAAGTTTTTTTCGTTTTCTTTTTGGACAACCAGACACTTGTTTCTTAGGAAATATTTCTTTAAACTAAAAAGTAAAATAAAGTATTAGAACAATAGAACAACAATTTTTTGGTTTAAGAAAACATCAATCGTCAATTGTGCTCTTATATTGCAACAACTTATGTTCTCTATAATTGATGCAACGGGTATATGTGATTATGAATTTGGGAGAAGATTTTGAGAGAAGGGATTATTTTCAATAGATGAGAGAAGAAGAGATTGAAAGAATGGTTTCTTTGAGATAAAAAAAAGTTGCGAATGAAGAGAAGATTGAACAACCACGCAGTGTTTCACAATTGTTCAAAACTCAAGGCCGATATCAAAAAAGACTCGATCTACATGATCTAGAGTTTATGCAATTTCTTTTAATGTTTGTTTATATTAAAATTGCTTACCTATTCATAATGAGATAATGAGATTTGAATTCAAATATGCAACTTGAGCAAAAGAAAATGTAGCGCCAGTGTTGAACTTTTAGCCGTATCAAATTGCCTCATGCGTATGGTTTATTAGTTACTGACTGCATTTGGTAAAAGCTTTGACGGTTGTACTCACCTATCTTGACGACGAAGTTTCAAATCTTGGCAAGGTTGATTTGAGTTAAATCACCTACTTAGTGAACATGACTGAGTTTGACAAGCATTAGTCTCTGAACTTGAAAAATCTTCTAACAATATAATGTGATCTTGATCAGAACCTGACTACTGGTTATAGAGTAAGTATCTATTTTCTTAACAAAAATAGTCTCACGTCAAAATAGAGAATATTAATATTAATACTAGCAACACGCGATCTTTCCAAGTATTTTTTATGTTTCTCCATAGGCTTATTTGTGGGGACGTGATATTTTCATAATAAATTATTAATTAATTAAATAAGTAAATCGGTTGACAAAAGCGGAATTGACTTATCTATTTGAATTTTTGTTACATTGATGATTTAAAATCATTGAATTGAATGAAGATAATATGAGGATGACATCACTGGATCACATTGTATTCAATCAAATGGTTTTAAATCATAAGTAAATTCAAATAACAAAAATGCAAATGGAGAAGTTAAATGTGACAAAAGCTAAAATCTAGAGAAGAGAAAATGATGGTGTGGCTTGGCAGCAATTTCCACGTAAGACAACCGTACCGCGTCCCTCGGCTGCACTTGCATAAACATAATTGCATCTAGAACCAAGACTTAGCTCTTAAGCTATTTAGTCCACACGACGTTGTGTAACAACGAAAGTAACCGATACTTAAATTCTCCTTAAAGGTCGCATATTCATATTGCATCTTCGTCATTTCAAAAAGGAGACGCTGAGCTTCTTTGTTGTCTTGTGATTTGTACGAAAGCGGTACACAAAGGAGAGCAATATGGGAAGGAAGCTCGACACTTTGCTTCGAAGGAGCAAGAGCTCTAAGTTGAAACCAGTCCTCGCTCTGGCTCTCTCCCGCCTCGTCGTCCTCAAAACGCAGCGTCAGGCCAAGTGCAACCAGTCCCGCTCCGATGTGCTCCAGCTCCTCCAGCTCCGCCACCATGAGCGAGCTCTTCTTCGAGTATGTTGACTAACTGGTAGCATATATAGTGTGTCTCGTTGACTTGGGATTGATGAGTTTGTTTTGATTGTTTGCAGGTTGAGCAGGTGATCAACGAGCAGAACATGCTGGATGTGTATGTCATGATCGAGCGGTATTGCAACCTCTTGATCGAAAGAGTTCACGTCATTGAACAAGAAAGGTTAGTTTGTTAGTTTCTTTCTGCAGTGATTGAATTTGGCTAGCTGAGATTGATGGATCATTTCTTTTGTATATACAGGGAGTGTCCAGAGGAATTGAGGGAGGCAGCATCGAGTATGCTTTATGCTGCTTCGAGATGTGGAGATTTCCCGGAGCTTCAAGAGATTCGTAGTATTCTCATCGCTCGTTTTGGCAAGGAATTCGCTGCTCGTTGCATTGAATTGCGCAACAATTGCGGAGTCAGCCTCATCATGACCCAAAAATTGGCAACTAGGATGCCAGCCAGGGAGCTCAGAATGAAGGTGCTTAAAGAAATTGCCTCTGACAATTCCATTGTTCTCAACCTAGAAGAAACGTCTGATTCCATTGAGGTTTGCGACTTTAGAGAGAAAAAGGAAATGCTATTATTTACTTTGAAATGAAACAAAAGTATTCATGATTGTGGCTCTATGTGTGTGACTAATGCAGGATAAGAAGGTCCACACACCACCACTGGCTAGTTCAAGTGGCACAGCTGGATCAGCAGAAGTTTTGCAGGCTTTTAAAGAAGAGACGGAAAAAGATGACAAGTACTCTAAGAAGCAATACAAGGATGTGGCTCATGCAGCTCAGGCTGCTTTCGAGTCTGCAGCTTATGCAGCGGCAGCTGCAAGAGCAGCCGTGGAACTGTCCAGACCCGGAACTCATGATTCTGATGATCAAAACAGTCCTGGTCCTAAACAAGGCAAGTTATCAAGTAGATATGTATCCTCAAAAACTGAATTCGGATCACAGAATGAGCACATCACTGTGCAGAATAAGGCTGAAGAATTGAAGAGGTCAGCATCTTCTTCAAGTTCAGATTCAGAAGGTGATGCATCAAAGGTGACTCCTCCAGTGTCCCCTGATGCCATAGGCCAGCCCAGTCATTCAGGGAAGGATGCAGTTTTTGATGATAGTGACAATGAACAAAGTACCAAGGCCCCATCTCCTAAGAGAGTTCCTTCAAGTGTTCAATCTGGTATGAAGGTCGAGCCGGAGGGATCATCTAGAAGGCTAACATTAAACCTAGAGAAGGGACCATTCTCTCTAAGAAATAGACGAGTCTTTGGGCACTGAGAAGCAAGGGTGGTATTGTTTGTTGATCTGCATATAAGTTTTGTTATTGTGCTAATAAGGTAAATGGCTATTAGTTTGATTCTTTTTTTGTCTCTCTTATGTTTTCTCGAAGTGTAAAACTTGGTGTGCTAAGTTTTGAAGCTCTGGTATTATCATATGAAAGAATTGTATGTTTTTGTTACAGTAAGAACTCAAAATATATGTGGTGCTGTTTGTAGATCGATGGACATGGATAGACAAATTTTCCCCTAGTTAGGGTCTAGGGTACAACTACAACCCCCGACAGGTTTAATAAAAGAAAAAGATTAGATTTCAGCAAGCTAATCCCTTCAAACGTCATTATGTGGTTCCAGCATGTAACATCACTAGATTTAACCAACTGGGACACATAAACCAAAATTATAATCTCCAGGGTATGTAGAATATACATAACTACATAAGTATACTATCAGTTGTTAAACAAAGCAAGGAACTCATTTCCAACCTTTGACTATGCATAACTTCACCATAAAACCTTACCAGCCTCTAGGCCGCTTCATACTCTTTGGCAGCAGGTCACTGAATGACTGAAGATCCACACCAACATCTTCATCATATTCAAGCCCTAGCTCTTCCTGCGTTAACATAAGAGATTATTAAGAACTACACCATAGCAGAATCCAGGAGGTTGAATAACAAAGCAGCCAACAAACCTTGAACTCCTTGAGATCTTTAGGTGAATTTTCAGTAATAGTGTCCCAGAGATCTCTAAAAATCCTCTTGCGCTTTCTCCACTGACTTATCTTATCCGAGTACATTTGCTCAATAATCTTGCGGTCCTCAGGCCTGACCAAGGTAACTCCTCCTCGCAATTTCTCCAACTTGTCTTCCAGTTCCTTAACCTGATACAAAATTCAAAACGACAGCTTCATCATAACAGTTTTCTCACAGACAAAGAGCACGAGTTCAATCAGTCCCATTTAACCTACCTCCTTTCTCAGTTTGGTGTCTTTCTCCTTAATTTGTTCCATGGTCAAATTCGACTGCAAAGCTTTGATTTCTGCAAGTTCATCATGAAACCGAGAATCAAAATACCTAAAAACCAGCAACATTCTTTGAAAAACTACGGCGTACACCAAAAAACAGTATCAGTACCTCCCTCAACCTCGCTAATTGCCCTCTTTTGCTCAGCCAACTGTTCTTGCAGCTTCGTATTCGCTTCCTTCATCTGACTAAGCTCCTCACTGTTCGGAATATCAAACTGGTCTTGCCGAGCCAAGTATATCTTCTGCTTCCCATACTCCTTGAACGAAATCTTTCCACCATCAGCAAGAGCATCCAGCGATTTCTGTACCGCCGTCTTCTTGAGGTTAAACTTTTGCAGCGCATCTGCCACATTCTGAGAATTCAGTGGCTTATTTTGCTGAAACAACACACAAACAAGTACACATCAACACTTAGGGAAGTCAAAAGCACCTAACACATATCCGAAAGTTTCCATTTTACTCCTTTGTAACAAAATCATGAGGCTCAAAATTGAAACTACAGCAAGAAAAATTAAGCTTAATCGAAGAAGCTAGGTTTAGCTTAATCAAGGTCACTTCGAATTCCAAACCTCCTAAACAGCCTAAAACTCAGAAACAGCAAATTCACATTTCGCTAGTGACAAAATTTCAGATCTGAAATGAAATCAGAAATCGATTATTAATGCGAAAACGAAAAAAATTACTGAGAAGAAATCTGAGTTTACCTCATTCACGAATCTGAGAACGATTGCTGCCAAGTTTTCAGAAACCAAAAGAGAACGATTATTGCTCAGTGAATCTGTAATCGAAATCAGAGGAACTAAACAGAGCTTCGTAGAGTGATTACCTTCAGTGTTATCGGATTTGGGCGCCATTGTTGGCGGGAAAAAGCTTCCGAAACCTTGAGCTTTCGCTTTGAAAATGGAAGAAAGAACCTGGCTTCCTTTATAACCAGTAACCTTCTCCCACGACGTCGTTTTAGTCCACAGTTAGACTAAATTACCCTTGGTTGGAAACTTGATTTACGGAAAGAACCACTCCTCTATTTAGTGTAGAGAAGGAACGCCACGCCATGCCGTTTTTTTTTCATTTCCAAGAAAACAGATGGCCACCGTTGCTACCACATCTCAGCTTCTTCTCTGCACCAACCGCGCCATTTTCGCGACCCGGACCCGGACCCGGACCCGATTCCGAAAACCCGACCCGGTTGCATTGGAAGCGCTTTTTTCGGCTTCACAGTCGCTCAGGGTGTCAAGAGAGAAGCCACTAGTTGTGTGCCACGCGTCGCGTCGGAAGCCCAGCACAGCGGTCCAGCCGGAGACTGAAAATGAAGATTCACGGCGAGTGTTTCAGATTGGTCTCTGGGTTGCTGAAGCTGTCTACATTCTGTGGCTGTTTCTTCTTCCTTATGCTCCTGTGCGTAATTGTACTTCAATTTTTTACTGCGTTCTCTCTTTTTTTAACTTCAATGAGTAAAATTCATACAGAGAATTAGGATGTTAATGATTTTAGGTTTCCTAATACTGCAGGGAGATCCAGTGTGGGCTATAAGTTCAGAAACAGTGAATTCTCTTCTTGGCCTCTCTTTAAATTTCTTCTTTGTGTTGCCTCTTTTCAACTCTGGTATGATCATATTAAGTTGGTTATGTATTTTGGTAGTAGGTTTTTATACTGTGTTCTTGATGATTTATGTTTATGGCAGAGTAGTTGGTATTAATTTTATTGATGCCCCAGTTCTTCACCCGGTAAGAAGATTTGGTTGGTTACTTTTTACTGTCAATTGAAGCAATGTGTTTTTTTGGGATTGTAATGGGGTGTAAGTTTGGTTCTTTTTGGAATCAGATGTGTGAAGGGCTATTCAACTTTGTGATTGGGTGGACGTTCATGTTTGCTCCTTTGCTTTTCACGGATGGGAAGAGGGACAGATACAAGGGGTCCCTTGATGTCTTGTGGGGATTTCAGATGTTCCTTACGAACAGTATGCCTTCTTTTGTTTATGACTTATCACTTTATCAGTTATTTGATGATTGAATGAAAATGAGTCGAGTTTTCGATTAGCTTAAACATGTACACCACAAATGAAGGTATGTACCTTCATTTTTGACTCCATAGGAATATGTGGTATATCATAGATAGATACTCAGCTGGTTTTGACTTAAGATGGTTGCATTAGATATGTGAATTACAGGAAGCATGAGAAACAAATGACTCAATAGAATCGATGATTTGAAGTTTTGTTTTGAAATTAGGAAGTTTAGAGTTGAGTTACATTTTCATCAATGACTTGATTCTTGTATATGTGATGTGAACAGCATTTCTGATACCTTACATGGCTATAAGGCTGAATGCACCTGAATCGGACAACACTCCTAGCAAGCGCTCGCAGCTTGGAGATGTGATGATCAAAGGTGCTCCCATTGTTGGACTAGTTGGTGGAGGGATATGTCTGATATCTACATTGTGGGCACTTTGTGGACGGATTGACGGCAACTTTGGTGGCATTTCAGAACGATGGGAGTTTTTGATCAGTTATCTTGGATCCGAGAGGCTGGCGTATGCATTCATTTGGGATATAGTTCTTTATAGTATCTTCCAGCCTTGGTTGATAGGTGACAATCTGCAGAATGTTGAGAGAAGCAAGATCGGTATCGTAAATTACCTTAGATTTGTGCCAGTTGTTGGCTTAGTTGCATACCTTCTTTGTTTGAACCTTGATGAGGAACTGTAAATTTGCATTGTAGTTATGGTCCAAGAATGAATTACAATGCAGCTCAATAATACCCTAGCTGATTGGTTCTAGAACTTTTCTATATTACAAGAGTCAAAGAGCAACCTCATGCATCAGAATCGCCTAGTTTGAAAGGGCGATTTGTGGGAGCGAGATTTTAAACCCTATTTTTTTTCTTCTTCCACTCATTGTTTAGTTAGTTGATAAATGTACTCTTACATGATTCACATTTGCAATGGAAACATAGTGGAGACATGAATCGGCTTAAACATATTCAAAGACCGAGGATTGTGAAATATCTGGTTCAAAAAAAAGAAAGATAATTATAAGAATGACTTTAGCCTCGTATGAAATATAAATAAAAATCTCTACTAAAATAAAATTAAAGTAGACAGAAAATGCGTGCTTATCATATAAGGAAATGATCAGACTTGCTCATGTTAAAGCTAATTTTTTAAGAGACTATAAGAGACAAATATATCTCATCTAGACATAGTAATCTTAAAAGTTGAAATTATGACTTGCACCATGCATCTGTTTTCAAAAGTGAAATTTGCTTGTTCCTTTCGATTCTTAAAAACTGTCTTTTACGTGAGCAAAGCACTCAGAATGATCGATGGAGCCACCCAAAAATCGTGGCTCCACTCTTCAAGCATGTACACCACAAACGGGCAGGGCAAACCCGCTCATATGGTATGGGTTGGGTCATCCTCTGGCCTAAATTATGGCTTAGTCGGCCATCCCCTCAAGTTTGGGCTATAATGTATATAAGTAAAGAACAATTGGGCAAAACACAGTAAAAGAAAGGAGTTGCCAATGCTATATGATCTACGTTGTTTAATGTTCTGATCTCATTTCTCAATTACCAAAAAAATCTCAATCCAGAGTCTGATATCACGAACCTAGCCATTTGACCACCACACTTGGTCCATGCGCCACTCCTCCATCAAGGAGACAGTCTTATCCAACGGGACAAGACTACTGGTTTCGCTCTGCCTTGGGCTCATCAGGGGATCAGCTCCATACCCCGATCAGTTTGTGTAGGAATGACATAATATCTTCTTCAGCGCAAGTCCTCGACTAGTGACAAGCTCTCCAAACTTAATCGAGTCAACATGCATGAACTCCGAAGGGACATCATATATGCTCTTACACTCCTTGATCTTAAAGCGTAATCCCGCATATGCATGAAGCTCTAACAACCAACATCGTCCACGGTAGACACTCCCAAAACGGGACGTGACATTGAACTTTCTTCCATTATTTTGACAATTATATCTTACAACTAGTCCCTATCCGATTCGTTCTTGGAAATGCCTTATGTGTACAAATCGGAAACACAATTCTCGTATTATTTTTACTTACTGGTACTACATTATTTTTGGGGCCAATTCTATGACTATGGCACAGGTCCCTGGCTTAATAACATTGTCCTTACAGCTAGCTGGTAAATAATTCTTCAATACATAAGTGATTGTGACTCCTTTCTAGAATCATTATAGTATTGAAATTCAAAGTAGAAATCGCATTATTTACAGAAGAAAAAAGGAACAATTCTCAGTTTATATTCCTTCATTGATAAACATTCTATGCGAAATTTAATCTTCATCAATAAGAAACGACTTGGAGTTGAACGCAGGTCGTCCATTGATGAACAAACTTGTGGTTGAAGCAATTATCACAGACTGAAACATTACATTACAACCAATTTCAATTCAACAAAAAAACCAAAGCAGTGGGATTAGCTTTCTTCCGAAGCAGGATCCAAATTGAGATCTAAACGCGAATCTGCATCCGGTTTTTTCTCTTCCTCAAAGTCTCTTGCTTCGAAAGTGTTGGTAAATGGCACTCATATTCAACTGTTTGGAATTTCTGGAAATTTGCAAATGTGTTCGGTTTCCTGGTCGAACTAGGAAAAGCTGGAAGTCAACTGTTCTGGTATTGATCTCTTATGATAAGTATATTATCATGCATGTCATTTAAAACTAGTTGAATATTTCAAATCATTGGTTCAATTTGAAAAAAAAAGGTTTTTCACTAAGATTTTATTGGATTTATTGTGCATATTGGGTTGGAAAGTCATTAGCTGTCAAAATGAATTTCCTTGTTTAACGGATTATATTTTACTGCTTATCTGAAATTAGTGGGTCTTATCGTGAGGCGGATCTTTGCTACCTATATATATATTGGTCATACTGCATTGTGCAAAGAGAGTTTTTTTGTGGTAAAAATATTTTTATTAATTACTGCGGCATAGTATGCATGTTGTCTTGAAAAAGTCATCATTATTCATGCTTGCTGCATTTGTCATTTCATGGTGATCGAGATCAGTAACATATGATTCATTAATGGAGATTTGATCTTCTTTTGGCTGGAGTTGGTTCACTCAAGATAGATTGGGAATACAGTTGTAAAGATCAAGTTTGTTTGTTGCTTATAAAAGTGATTGTGATCACTACTTAATAAAGTTTGTAATCTTGCTTCTATGTAGTGGATTGAGTCAAGTGTGGACTACTCTAAAAGTCCTGCAATAATGGTTTCTCAAGGGAGGTTTACATTGTAGTTAATAATTCTTGTGTTCAAATTTAAATTCATTTATTTATGTTCATATCAGCAAAAATATACCTTAATCAGATCAAATCATATACCTTTCAATTGGTGCCGGAGCAGGTGCTAGTCTAACTAGTTGGATCATGTGGAAAAACATGGATCTAACAAAGGCAAATGACTCGATCAATATCCCACCATATTTTGGTCGTGGTTGCGATAAATATGTTGACTGGAAAATTTACATGAAAATATTTTTGTGTTCTTTGGATGATCTCCTATGGATTGTCATTGTGATTGGATATTCAGATCCAGAACTATCTAATGAGAAAACATCAACGACAGTTCATAAATCGAGAGACAATTGGTCTGAGGCCGAAATTAAATTACAAAAGGAAAATCACAAAGCTTTGCATCGTATTTTCTCAGCTTTGTCTGATGATGTGAGACAAAGAATAAATCAATATGAAACCGCTAAAGAAGCCTGAGATCTTTTGGAAGCTACTTATGAAGATAACAAGGTAAGATTTTTGAAATTAGAGAAACTTAGTTATGATTTTGAAGTTATTAGAATGAAAGAGAACGAGTCAGTTGTTGAGCTCTATAGAAGAATTATGAAAATTGTCAGTCAATACAACAGTCTTAAGAGTAACATTCTCGAGCATAAGTTAGTTAGAAAGTTGCTTAGAGGCTTACCCAAAAATTATCAAAGCAAGGTCATAAGCATAGAGGATTCTTATAATTCGTATCCATCATGTTTTCTAAGGACGTTTAGCCTCCTCTTCTCCCATGTCCTCTCAAACGTAGTCTCACCTCCCCTTCAACTGAATCATCTTTCCGATCTGATTAACTTTCCTAGCAAGCATATATAACAAAAGCTCTGCCATTCTAATTGTGACTATGCCAGATCAGCTGTCACCTAATGTGGGCTTTAGACGGTTCACCAAAAGGTAACATCTAGCATCACTCGATCTCAAAGCTCTCTCTATTAAGGTGGTCGGTGAGTAGAAAGCAAAATATCCAACACAATACCAAATAAAGTGTCCAGTACATTAACATGAGGCATAGGACTCAATGATATATTTGTCCGCTAATGTGGAAGGTGAGGCAAGTGGACTGAAACCAAAGGCCTAGCCCACATTCACCCACTCCCCTAAGGCCAATGCAGCTGCTACTGCGCCAAATCAATCTGATGACCTCCCTTGCGAACAGAGCATGACTTACAGCCTATGTTGAACCGCATACGGTAATCAAAAAAGCGTCGATGCATTGTCTGAGACTATCCACCATTGCTGATAAGAAAATGCCTCAGGCATATCTAGCCCTAATTAGGGTGGGTTTGGTGCAGCTGGGCTTATAAGATATAAGCTGACTTTTAGCTTCTAAGCAGAAGGTGGGTGTTTGCAGCTTCTCATTTTTCCCTCAAAACACTTTATACTTTTTTAAAAAGTAGCTTATTTTTAGACTTACCAAACACCAAAACCTTTAGTGCTTAAAAGCAAAGGAGCTTATAAGCTCTCCCTTAGTCGCATTGTCTTTGAGACTCACTGCCGCTGCTACTAAGAAAATGCCTCCAACATATCCTGTCCTAATTAAACTCGATCCGGCACAAGCACAACCGTACCAACCTTGCACGTCGTTAATGTTCTCATCCTCATGTAGCCACGTCATTGTTCTTCAATCGCCGCTTCTCCCAATGACCACAACACGTACACCAAAACGAATAAGGCCAACGCGTACATGTCAATCTCACCTCACAATTGAGATTGTGGAACCCCAAGAATCTGACTAAGCCTCCTACAATGAAACCAAGCATGCTACCGACTGGTAATGTTTTTCTTTGGTCCAACGCCTTAATATAAAAGAAATGAAAATACATGGTTTATTTTCCAATTTAGTCTAAATAAGATATATGCTTGCGGTTTGGTTTATAGTGTTTGGTGTGGTTGTTTTTTCTTGAGGTTCGTTGTAAGAAGATATCAAGGCTGCTGGTTAGAGTTAGAAGTTGGTTACATTTAGATCATTTTCTGTTCATGTTCATTGTAATCGCTGGTATATGGGTATGGAGGAGTGTGAAGACTAGTTGTGCACCACTGAAATTTCTCATGGTTATTATGATTGGTTATTATTATATAAAGTTTTACCTTTTACATAAAAAAGATATCCACCTAATATTACACATCACATAGTGCCACTCCCATTTTAAGTGAATAATTCATTTCATTCATGAACTAACTTACAAATAGTGATAACTCATCTCACTCACGAAGAAGAAACAATTACTAACTAAATTATTGAAATCTGAAAGAAAAAAAACAAGTACATTTCTTGAAATATTTAACACGAGTTTTATTATATTATGTAATGTGTGATTGCCCAGCATCATTTGATCCACTGATATCAGTCACTCTTTTATATGTAGAAGGTTGTGAATTCGACTCACACTCATTTCATTTGTTTGTTTGATAAAAAATGTAATTTGTGATTATTAAAAGAAAAAGATTAGAGAGGCTATGACGGCTATTGCAGTTGATGTAGTCATGGTTTCCAAGGGATGCCTATCTCGCTTTCCATCTAGCCTTTACAAGTTCCACAAAGTTTCCATGATCTATCCATGGAAAGCAGATGTCCTTTTCTACGTTCTTTCAAAATTATATTTTTATTGAAATCATGAAAGAACAAGATTATGCTAAGGTTTAAATTAGATGAAGTCATAAAGTTTTTGACATCAATTGGCTTGTGAGTACCATAACTGCATGGTGAGACGATGAATACAATTTTGTATGAAACATGATATTATAGGATAAAGATAGTCTTCATCACCTTGTAGTTTGTTGAATCTTGAGACAATAAAAATATCATGTTATACATTAATTTGTTTGTGCGATCTATCTTTTACATTTCTAACTATAAACGTATTTTAGGTTTTTTTAGTCTAAAATGTATCTCTCGAAACCACTAACCGTCGTTAAGATATTACCGTTAATTCAATAAAATAAAAAATATCGTTGTTAATAATCATAACACTGAGGCCTCGTTTGATACAGCTTTGCTTTTTAAAAAACAGCTTCTGTAAGAAACTTTTAGATTTTATAGTGTTTGGTAAATCAAAGAAAAACTACTTTTTAAAAAAATTTACAAGTCATTAACAGAAGTTTTAGAAGCAACTTGAATGCTATTTCAGCTGTCACAAAAACACTCGAATTTAATATAATTTTTCTTGACAGCACCTTTAAAAATAATATTTTAATGCATAGTTGATTATTTTCACAGCACAACAGCAGCAATTTTTTTTTTAAAAAAATCGTAGTAATACCAAACTAACCTTGATCCTAATACACTAATTAGATCCTATTACCAAAAAAGAAAAAAAATTCTAGTTGGTCCTCAACAGTTCACATGATAAATGTAAAACCGCTGCCAGTGACAGCTTGCTTCCCTAAAATTACGTTGATCAAGGATAATGGACACATTTGAACAATTGAATAGGTCTACTCATCTTATTGATATCATGACCTATATATAGACATTACAAAGTCAACAAAATGATCAGAGAATTTATCGTCTATTCTGTTTAGCTAAATAATAGGTCAACCTAAAGACTAGGTCAGGACACACTGAAGGATAGGAAATCAGTTTCCTTTAACACATTCTCTTGTGTCGCGTGTCTAATATGTCATAGTGCATGTGATATTGCCTCACTAAAACCTTGTCAAGTAAAACAAAAATCTTGTGGGCAAAACAAAGACTTGGACGAAGGGAAAAACAGTACAACACACCAACTACAATTGAAGATAACATGTGATGTAGATTCCCTCTGATGTCTACACAATGACTCCTCCTGATTGGTAACTCAATCTCGGAGTTCAGATAAATGGCGTAAACTAATGCTTTTCACATGTTTCTTCAAAATAGATTTGGGTAGGGACTTGGTGAACAAATCCGCTACATTATCCTCAACACTCACATAGTTCACTTGGATATTCAAAAACTGTTGTTGTTGCTGATTATAGAAGAACTTTGACGAGATATGTTTAGTATTATCACCCTTAATGAAACCTAACTTCATCTGTTCAATGCAAACTGCATTATCCTCATAGATGCATGTTGGTTCAAATATGACACACTACAGACCAAAGCCAAACACATTCTTTAACTGTTTCATGTAGTGCAATAATCTCAGCATGATTCGAGAAAGTAGCAAAAATGGTTTGTTTGGTTGATCTCCAAGATATCGCCGTATTCCCAATTGTGAACACATAACCAATTTGGGTTAGAGAGATACCCAAAATCAAAAAATCCAACTAACACATTATTCGGTGTCTCAGGATAGGGGACTAGTTTGCCGTGCGCATTATCTGCGGCTATGACAATGTCAGATGCAATCTCTCTGTGGGAGGCTGAGAGCTATGATCGACTGATCCTAGATGAAATCTTTTGCTCTCTTATTTCACTGTAGGGAAAGAACAAGCCTAAGTCAATGGAACCCTTCAAATACCTGAAGATGTGTTTAACACACTATTCTAATGACGATGTGTTGGCGTAGAGCTAAATGTAGCTAACAAGTTCACAGAGAAAATAATGTCTGATCTCGTGCACTGAGCCAAATATAACAGAGCTCCAATTGTACTAAGATATAGAGTTTCAGCTTATACGATCGCTTCATCGTCGTCTTTTGGATGAAACAGATACTTTGTAATATACAGACTTCGAGTAATCATGGGAGTGCCAATAAGATTTGCTTTGTCCATATTGAATCGCCTGAGCATCTTTTGGACATAAGTCGATTGGTGTATTAAGATTTCAGTCCCTCGATACTCTAGTTCAAGGCCTAGGAAAAATCAAGTCTTCCCAAGATCTTTCATCTCAAATTTAGATTTCAAGTAGCTAACCGTCTCATTGACCTCATTGAAAGTAACGATGATATTCATATCATCAACATAGACTGCTACAATTTTAAATCCAGAACTTGTTATTTTTATGAACACACATGGGCACAAATCACTTAATTTTTGAAGCTCGATAACTATCTCTTCTTCCTTTGCCGAACCATACACCAAAACCAAAGACTCATGCTGCTGTTGGTTCCCATCTTCATGCTGCAACATAGCTTCAAGCTCCAGCGGTAGACCGCGATGTTAGAACGGAGACAACAATGAGAGGGGAAGTCTGAAAATAGAAAACAAAATTCAATAACAATTTCCAATCCCACCATACATAAACCAAAAACAGAAAATAATATTCATCAACATTACTCAGGACGAAGAGAGGTTCAAAACTTACCCAAACTCGAGTCGTTGTTGCCGACGGACTCGACAAATTCGGCAAAGGCAGCCCGACTAAATCCGTTGCTGCTCCACCCACCCACATGTCACCTCTTACTCTCTCTCTTACTCTCACGCCACCTCTTGACCCTCACCTGCGCTCAACCGGATCTTCACCCTGCGACGACCACAATAGACGTCACTCGTCCCTTCAAGTTCACCCAGACCTCCACTTCACAGCCGTACTAGCCTCTAATGTCGTCGACCATTGTAGGCGGAGCAATAAGACCCTAAAGTCAATTCCACCGTCCCTTTTGATCAGAATCTCCTTTCTTGATAACGACCATCGACAAGAGACGGTGTTGTGCAGTTGCCTTTTAATCGATAACTAACATTGAACTTCACCATCACCTATAAAAAAAGGTTAGGATTTTGAAGAGAGGAGAAAAGTGGATTGGGAATTGAGAGAATTTCAATTTCTTTTTGGAATTGAGAGGATTGGGTTTACCCGATGACAAAATAGAGCTGGCCGACAGCTTACCAAGCAAGATCCGTCACTTCGTCGTCGTCCGGTTTGGGTGTGAGGTGCGAGTTTGAGGTGGGAGAGACTAAGAGTTTGACATAGACATAGTATTGAATGTGTTTTAGGTAGGGTTATGTGGTTTTTCTTTTAATTGTACTAGACAACAAATATTTCAATAAATGTGAGAAATTGTAGAGGGAAATTTTCCGCACCACTAAAATTTATGGGAAACGTAGAGTTGTTAACACAACAAATTATATTAAAAAATGTTACATAAATTTTCTATTTTTCCTCTTTGGAATTCCTTGTATAACTGCACACACTCTCATACAACAATTATAGTTTCAAACTATTGTGCAAGTGTAAATAAATTTCAATGTTCAAAACCAAAATGATTGAGGCAATTTTTGTGAGACCCCGAAATTTTAATTTAATTTTCCGACACATTTAGGGTTTAATTCCGATTACTTTTCAGTACGTCGTCATTTTGGTCTAACGTTTTTACGTTTAGACACGTCGCCACTTGCGTGAAAGTATTTACGGAATATTTTCCGGCACTTCACGTAATTTTTCGTACGACTTTTACGTTTAAATTTGACGTTTGGTTATTTGAAATGAATTTTCGAAAATGGTTTTGGTTTTGAAATTTATTTTGGGATTGGGATCGAATCGTGGCCGTTGATTCGATCGACGAATCGTGGCCACTCGTTTTTCTTTAAATACCTTATCTTTCACCCATCTCTTCCCTCACCTTTCCCTTTCTCCTTATCTTTCCGCTTCGGTCCTTTCCTTTCTTCACTTTCTCTTTCCATTTTCCTGCTTTCCATTTCGAGCCACAGTTCTCTCTCTCCCTCTGCCCTCGACACCAGCCACCAGTTCCTCCGCCCCGGCGCGCGTCTCCACTCACCGCCGCCCTCATTGGCCTCGCCTCACCCCGGCGACCCTAGCCAGACCACCAGCGACGCCAACGCCGCCCAACCGAGGAGAGAAGCTCAGGTTTTACTGTGCCCAACAGATCGAAGCATACCAGCCCTTTTGGAGAGCTAGGAAGCTCCCAGGCGCCACCAGGAGCTGCCCAGGAGCAAGGAGGAGGAAAGAGGAGCCGAGGGGAGCTCCGCCGGAGGAGGTTTCGCCTGAAAACACAGGGGAGGAAGCCCTAGGTATAAATCTTGATCTTTCTTGATGTTTGAAGTGTTGTTGGATAGCCTAGGATGTGTAGAAGGTGTTAGGAGTAGTCAGAAGACTTGATCTGGCCGGAAAAGCTTGAAATCCGGCGGAAAACAGTCGGTTAGAACCGGCACGGTAAAAACCCTGGTTTTTACCGTGTCAGTTTACTTTTACCATTTACCCAGGGGCAGAGTTACCAATTTGCCCCTGACTGTTTAAAATAATTACAGTTACTATTTACTGTTTACTTTTACTGTTTTACTGTTTACTTTTACTGTTTTACGGTACAGTTTTACTTTTACTGTTTACTTTGACCGGTTGACTTTTTGACTTTGACTTTTTGACTTTGACCGGTTGACTTTTGACCGTTGACTTTTTGACCGTTGATCGTTGACTTTACTGTTGACCGTTGACTTTTTACTATTCCAAAGTTGACTTTTAACTTATGCCGTAGAACACCTATTTTACGTTTTCGAACACTACGGTTAAACATTTTAAAGACTTTTAGCTTGTAAACGTGGCAAAAACGACGTAAGTACTGAATAAGAAATAATTCCGACTTCTCGCTGGTTCGAGGATCGGAGTGTCAAACAAGTCAAACCCTAGTGTCAGAAAGATAAACAAAGAGTGTTTATCAAGTCTTAGTCGTAGATAGTAGACCTCGAATTACTTATACCTGACTATCACTGTTGTCTCACCCACAGACTCAGGAGCTCGTCTACGCAGACTTCAGGAGGACCAGGAGTTGGAGCGCAGCCAGCTGTACCATCATACCAGGTAGGGGGAGCACGCCCAATGGATGAGCCGAAACCCTCTTGGGTCGGCGGCTCTTTCACTTTATATTTATTAAATAATGATGCATTGTTTTAAGCTTGACCACATGCTTCTTATAGCACTTGGTGTGTGTGTGTGAGTTTTGGATCGAAAAGTAGTACCGTCGTCCTGATTTCCGGTGCTTGGCCTGAGAGCGACGGGACCTAGTATTCTAGCACTCCTACGGTGTCGATGACCGTTAACCTCCGGAGGGGCTATGCCCTGTTTATTTTATTCATTTATCCCGCTTACGCTCGTCTCGAACAGAGAAAAACGTGACGTAAGTGTGGCTTGCTATTTGTTGGGCGTTAGTGGACGCTCTCGCTATTCTGCGCACTCGGGCGCTTAGATAGTTGGCCCCGGTTTGCAGTGAAGACAAACCCGGGATTTCGGCCGCTCAGATCCAGAGAGTTCTTTCATATGTGGTCACATGTTTTACCGAGCTTTGTGTGCGTGGCGTGCATTTACATTTCCACATGCTCTTTCGTACTTACGAGTACCTACATATACATAAATACAAAATGTTTTCTCATGGGTTTTAAACCCCGACTTGGATGGCTTTGGCCCCATTTGGGTTAGCGAGGACGAGTTGCTCACCTCTACATCTTTTCAGGTCTACAACACCCGTCACTAGAGGAGCTGGACTAGATCGCAGAGCGTCGGTTATCGTGCACTTCACTTTTCGAGGACTCCCATTCTGGTGTGGTTTCCATGTTTCTTGATTTCCGTATTTTCGTATCTTGTAATCTGTTGGATACTCTGAGACTTTATTCGGGCCCAGTGTTTCGAGACTTTTTCTTGTATTGTTTCTGTCTCGGGTATTTTTCTATTATCTTCCGCTTGTAAAACATTTGTATGCTACTCTGATCATTTGTCATTCTGTATTTGACGTTCATATTATTATTCATGTGTTGCTTGTTTCATTCATAGCCTTGTGGTTTCGGTCCAGAGGGTCATCAATACGTCGAAAGACGTATTGATCACTCTCTAGATCGGGATTACGGCGGTTACCGTCGTGTTCCGGGACCGAGAATAGTCCCCGGGATGCGACAATTTTCCTGCACAATCGAGTTAGAGGGAATTAGAATATGAGATGGATTCAAACAACTAAGGATGTATGAAGTATTGTACCAGCTTAATTTGTTTTCCTTTTTGCAATAACATGTAGAAGTAGACTCATAATCACACAATAACTACTTTTCAAACTGTTGTGTACTGTGAGAAAGTCAATTCTAAAAGCAAAAATGTTAGAGGCAAATTTCCCGCTTTTGCATGAGTTTGGGAGTTCTGATTGGAGCAAAATGAATTCGACATATTTGAGCAAATGACATCCCTTATTATACAACACAAATACATAATTAATGTTGTAGATGTTTTCTCATGTTGCACTAGGTACTGCCTAGCAGAAATTGAAACATGGTCTAACAACAAATATATCTAAAACTCTTGTACCTTCAGGAATCTTGCACTAATCTTAAGGAAGAAAACGATGATCTATTAGACAATAGAACGACATTACATGTGTTGTGCGCACAAATATTTAAAAATTTTCAATTTCATACCATTAAGACAACGAATGTTCTATAATACAACTGTCTAAAATAGTTCGACTTATCAGACAAAGGGGCGACTCCCGCTCGGTTGTATAATCAGTGTTATCTATTGAGATAATTGTAGTAGTGTGACTGTTTTTCTTCTTCTTCTTATTCTTCTTTTTTTTTGCAAAAATGATTTTTTTGTGGACCATTATGATTATTTTAATAATTCAGAATAATCTAAATTTATGAAATAGTTTCTCAGTAAAATCGTCGATCAAAGTCTTAAACCCGAGAAAGATACCTTTCAAATCGAATCACATTTTATATGTTCCAATTAAGTAATATGTTTGAAATAAAAAATAATAATAATTAAGTAATTGGTTACATATTCAATCAAAATAAAATAAAATAATATAATATATTACATATATATATATATATATGTTTTTTTATCAAACAAAATTTTGTTCAATAAAACTGCAATTACAAAGCAATTACAGTACCCAACAAGGGATTATAACTACTATCAAATACCACTAGCTTCAAACTACATATCTTCTTCCCAAAAAAGAGAGACTCACATGTCAATAAATTCAATTAGCGTCGAAATGGGTAACCGGTTGAGTTACATGACCAATATAAGAAGCAATTACTAGGACAAGTACGCTGCTCAAGGATCTCCATGCCCAGGATCTCCTCCCTGCAATCTCAACACATGCTAATAATATACTCGACCAATGACCGACAAAATTCTGGGTTCTTATAACAACAAATCAGCCACCCAAAATCAACGCTTTATCGGAATCTATGACATACTCCATCCAACTCGAAAAAGTAATGACTTATTTGAGATCTAAAAACCAGATCAAAAAACTAATTCAAATAAAACTAAAACAATTAATACTAATAATAAAGGGCTAGCCCAGGCTGGGTCCAAACAGTGAGCCCACACCCAAGACCAAACCCTAATCCAAGGAATTGAGATCCTCACAGCCGCCTGCCAACAAGCAGGTCCCTCCACTCTTTGCCAGATGTGTCGAGCCACCATCCTCCATATATTGTCCTCGTCATCACACCAGAGACCAAACCACCACGACCATATCGCAGTATCACCTCGCCCATCAACCACCGCAGATGCACTAGAACACCTCGCCACTCAGACAAGGAAAGAAGCCAAAACCCACCTGCCGCCGCCATGAATCTCCCAATCCTTGCTTCGTTACTCGACACCGTGAACCCCAAATCAAAGAGGAAACTTCGAACAGGGCCCAGTCTATCTCCTTGCCACCAAGATCTACAAAGGCCCGGATGACAAAAGACTCGTCGCCAGACAGGATGAGGAACCCACCGAACTCGCCTCTGTTTTTCTTCTCTTGCTCTAAGAGAGATACAGGCTGGGTTTAAGAGAGCTTATAAGCTCCTTTGCTTTTAAGCACTAAATGTTTTGGTGTTTGGTAAGTCTAAAAATAAGTTACTTTTTAAAAAAGTATAAAGTGTTTTGAAGGAAATAGGAGAAGCTGCAAACACCCACCTTCTGCTTATAAGCTAAAAGTCAGCTTATATCTTATAAGCCCAGCTGCACCAAACCCAGCCACAGTCCTTCTAAACTGTTTTAGACAATCAAGCTGCTTCTTCTTCTTTTTTATTTTTATTTTTAAAATTTTTTTATGCATAGATATGCTTCTTTACATATAATTTGGGTAGTAACTCCAAATATTTCATTCATATTTTAAAATATTTGCTGACCTAAACCACTATCCTCTATCGAGGAATAACAAAATCCAAGTAGCAAAGATTTTTTTGTTTGTTTTTGTAAAGGAAAAAGTTCAGAATAATAGCTTTGTTCAAGGTATTGATGAAAAAAAATGAAAAAAAATTTAAATCGAATTTATTATTGATATTTATGTTTATAGTAGAGCAATTAGATATTGACACTACCCGAAGTATTATAGTCTCCAACATGATTCGTCAACGTGCAGATCTCCATCTCTGTAGGGCAGATAAGCAAGCACCCCACCATCATCACTTTCCATTCTCATCCAAAACGACGCCGTAACGATCGTACACCCCCTGTTTACGGTAATGCGCTAACATATTAATCTGGAACACGCTGATACTATCTCCCCTCTGTTTTAACACTGAAGGTGTGCCATTTCATTCAGGAATGGCGGCCAAAATCGGTTCTTTCCGGCACAGCTTCGCCGAGAGAAGGCTGCTGTCGCGAAAAGGGTACTCGGATTTCGGTCTCAACAGCTCAGAATGCGGCGAGGATCGCGCGAAATGCGGCTGGTTTGGGAGGATGTCCGATGGGCTCGTCAACTTGTGCAACAGCGTTCAGGAGTTTACAGTTAAGCTGTATCAAATGGGCCGCTCCGATCCTCGGAAAGCTTACTTCGCCACCAAGATGGGGTTGTCTCTTGCGATTGTTTCGCTTCTCATATTTTTCAAGGAGCCGCTCAAAGATGCTAGCCAATATTCCATCTGGGCGATTCTTACTGTAGTCGTCGTTTTCGAATTCAGCATAGGTATTGTTATCGCTCTACTCATCTCATTTGGTTATTGTGATTGACTAGTGATGGCTTTGTTGTCGTTTTGATGGGAAAGGTGCGACGTTGAACAAAGGGTTTAACCGTGCTTTGGGGACGTTATCGGCCGGAGGGATAGCTCTAGGCATAGCGGAGTTGGCAGTAAGGGCCGGAAGTTGGCAGGAGGTTGTGATTGTTGGCAATATTTTCATAGCAGGTTAGAGTTTGGATCATTTGATATAATAGAAAATGGCTGGTTTTGCAGTTGGTCTGTGTTGAATTGAATGTTTTGGGACCTGTGATGTTAGGTTTCCTTGCTAGCTATATCAAGCTTTATCCGCCGATGAAGAATTATGAATACGGATTTCGAGTGTTCTTGTTGACATACTGTATAGTTTTGGTATCCGGGAGTAATTCGTCATTTATCGGAACAGCAATTTATCGATTGTTACTCATTGGAGTGGGTGCTGGGATCTGTTTAGTTATAAACATATGTATATTACCCATCTGGGCAGGGGAGGATCTCCACAAGCTGGTGGTGAAAAACTTCAAGGGTGTTGCTACTTCTTTGGAAGGTAGGACCGGTTTTCGCTGATTATATATGTTATAATCTACTCAATGGCAGTTATATGATTGGTTCATCGGTGTTTTGTTATAGGTGTTGTTACTGGATATCTGCAATGTGTCGAGTATGAGAGAATTCCTTCGAAAATTCTCACATACCAAGCTTCTGATGAACCATTGTATAGTGGATATAGAACCACTATACAATCTTCAACCCAAGAGGAAACCCTGGTGTGTTGATACATCCCATTTTTTTCCTAGTTGTCCGAAGTTGAACAGAAATAGGTAGGAACTGTGAATTTAACTTACTAATTGATGTTGTCTATTGCAGTTGGACTTTGCACTATGGGAGCCACCGCATGGCCCCTATAATTCATTCAATTATCCTTGGAGAAATTATGTCAGAGTTGGTGGTTCTCTGAGGCACTGTGCTTTCATGGTCATGGCAATGCATGGATGCGTTCTTTCGGAAATACAGGTATGATATAATATCTATTTCCTTTCTTGCTTTCACTATGCAGAAAGTGTGTAATAGAAGAAGCGGAAAGATTACATAAGTAGAAGCATTTCTTTTTTCCTGTGATCCTGCTTCTGGAGTATTTATTTCTGAATGTCTAAAGACCTAAGGAGCTGGATCATGAAGTAAAATGACTAACAAATTCTTTCATACCCTAAAGCAGCATTTTTTTTAAGATAAATGATCTTCCAAGTATTATCACCTTGAATTTTCGTTTTGCCCAATTGTTATTTACTTCATAGAACTGTATACATATCTGCAGTTTCCTTTAAGTAAGTATCAACAGTGTAAATGATTGCAGTTTCCTATGTTTTTTGTGTTGCCAATTGGTTTATTAGTAATGTGTGTGCGTTCAATATCTTGAGACTCCTATTCCATGCGCTTTCCATTTTCATGCTTAGATTTTGCGGATGTGTTTCTGTAGGCACCACCAGAGAAGAGACAGGTTTTTGCAAATGAGCTCCTAAGGGTTGGTACCGAAGGTGCTAAAGTATTACGTGAGCTAGGAAGCAAAGTAGAAAGGATGGAAAAATTAAGTCCCAAAGACATACTTTTTGAAGTGCATGAAGCAGCAGAAGATTTGCAGAATATGATAGACCAGAAGTCGTACCTTCTTGTCAATTATGAAGGCTGGGGACCCAAAATACTAGGGCGCAAATTTGAAGATCCGGACAGTTTTTTTGATAAAGAGCAGGATAATAGGAACAACGTGATTGAGTCCCTTAGTGAATCGTGGGATGCTCAGAATGTTGGAACTGGTGGTGGTGGCGATCCTTCAATGTCACAATGGATATCTACAGATAGTGTGACAAAGAAATCATTAACAGCATGGCCCTCACGCCTTACATCATTTACTGGAAATATTATGCAGCCTCAACCTGAACTAGAAGAATCAAAAGTATATGAAAGCGCCAGTTCCTTATCTTTAGCAACGTTTACATCTCTTCTGATTGAGTTTGTGGCAAGGCTTCAAAATTTAGTGGATGAATTTGTAGAGCTCAGCGAGAAAGCAAACTTTAAGGATCCCATGGACTCATCGGATACTAAAGAGGCAGGCGGGTTCTGGACCAGAATATATCGGCCTCTCCGGTCCAAGCATGAAGAGTTAGCTTGATATCATAATTATGATTAAATGGTCTTTGATTCATATAACAGGACATCCCTTTACAATTGTATGAATATATGGTGTAGAAAGTTAGTGAGACTTTGTTTTGAACCCTATATTATATACCATTCTGAGAAAAAACGTGCTGGGAAATCCCCATTTGAAGTAGAAATGCCCAGGCTGCCTTTATCTTTCAGTCTTCTAAAATGTAAACTACAGAGAGAGCTGAACAATGTGTATGCTTGTTTGAATCTCTCTAAAATCAAAAGTTAGTTTCCAATCAAGTTTAAATAAAAATTAAGACTACTTAAATCTCTAACGCTACACGATTCTCACTCTTACTAAACTTTCTAAGATCTACTAAAAGTTAGTCCAAGCTATTAAACTTTCTAAGATCTATCAAATCTTGAACACCACGAATCTCACTCTTACTGCAAGTAAATAATTTCTTTCATGAACTATATAACATACCAACTAAGTGGTAAACTCATTTCAACCTCGTCCATTTCTCTATGGTAATTAATGAAAAAGTTAAAAACAAATTTTCATTTTTTGGCATCTTATGGTAATTAATGAAAATCCTCAATTGTATATAAAAAAAGCGGGGCCTATAAACCTCACAGAACAATAAACACCATCGTCTCTCTCTCTCATCAAATCATCGAATCAGAGGCAGCCGGCGGTAGGCATTGAGATCGGTACGTCATTTTCGGCTTCTAAGTTTCATCGATTTCCTATTCCAAAATGCATAGTTTTTGCTTCATGTAGATCCTGATTCATCTTCAGCCTCTTCTAGATTGCTCTGCAAAAAAAAACTAAGAGAGTGTAAGCAAAAGAACGAAATCAGATTCAATTTCTCGTGTTCTGGAAATTAGTATATCCCTAAATTCTGCCGGAGAAATTGAGCTAGGTTGATTAGAATATTAATTTCAATATTTTGGTGATTTATTTGTTGATTTATGAAGTGTATTGGCTAAGCGTGGAGGGTTAGAGTTGGCGTTAGTTGTATCAAGAATTTTATCTCTCGTTTTTGTGTTGTTTTCGGCTTTTTTCGTTTTGTGATTTGAATCCTAGGGTTTGTATTGGGTCTGATCTGCTCGTTTTCTGAATTACGCTCTGTTTAATGGCTTGGAAGTTATAGGAAGCGAAATCCGAAATGAAATGATAGGGATTGTGTTCATTTTCATAGATTCTACATTGTCATTTGCTTAATTTTTAGAATGTTATGACTGAAAAAGATAGTGCTGATGATAAATTGTTTTTTTCGTGTGGCTTAAGGTTGTAAAAAAGGTTGAATTACAATGTCTGTAGTTGATGAACCGCTATACCCAATAGCCGTGCTCATAGATGAGCTGAAAAATGACGACATCCAGTTACGGCTGAACTCAATCCGTAGGCTATCAACGATTGCCCGTGCTCTTGGGGAAGATCGAACGCGGAAGGAGTTGATCCCGTTTCTGAGTGAAAACAATGATGACGATGATGAGGTGCTTCTTGCAATGACAGAGGAGTTGGGGGTCTTCATTCCGTATGTTGGGGGTGTGGAACATGCACATGTTTTGCTCCCACCATTGGAAACGCTTTGCACTGTTGAGGAAACCTGCGTGAGGGACAAGGCTGTGGAGTCATTATGTAGGATTGGGTCTCAGATGAGGGAGGGTGACTTAGTCAACTGGTTTATTCCTCTTGTGAAGGTTAGCTCTTCTTTATTTTCATTGTGCAACATCATTCAAATATTTTCTAGTAATATGAATGACACATTTAGTTCAGGCTTTGTGGATACTGTTCCTTGCCTATATGTGGGCATAGATATTGACTTGCCTATAAGCATCGTATGTGGATTTGTGGGTTGCACTTGTTTTATCCTTCTTTCCTGGAGAGACAGTTGTAAAAGAGGTACTTATCCTTAAAACAAGAGGGGAGTAGCGTGGGAGGATGACATAGGGATAGTGAGTAGATTTGGGTAATCTCATTAGTGCTCATGCGTAGAATATTCTCTTTCAGCTTATAGTAAAGTTTCACCTGTGATGTTTGCACGTCAATATGAACATATGTGTTTTCTTCACTATATATTCCTAATACATACACTGCTGTAATCTCTTCTTCACAGAGGTTGGCAGCTGGTGAGTGGTTTACAGCCCGAGTCTCTGCATGTGGCCTTTTTCATATTGCCTATCCAAGCGCATCAGAGACATTAAAGACAGAGCTCCGATCGATATACAGTCAGTTGTGTCAAGATGACATGCCTATGGTTAGGAGATCTGCTGCAACGAATCTGGGGAAATTTGCAGCAACTGTAGAACCAGCTCATCTGAAGACTGATATTATGTCCATATTTGAGGATCTTACACAAGATGGTATTAAAATGTTCACCTTCAGTAAAATAGATGGTGACACATCTGTAGTGCAATTCCTTTAATAAGTTCACTATTTTTTCTTTACATTGAGCTGTTAAATTGTGTTGGTAATATCTTATATCCTCCTTCTGGCCTATGTGTTGCATGTCTGCAAGTTTAGGGTATAGTGATAACACCCTTCAAAGTAATCAAAGAAGCATTGTTGAGGATAGTCCATTGCATTGGCTTAGTTGTGGTGAGTTGTTGAAGCACTGTGGCCCATGTGTTGCATGCCTGTAAGATTAGGCGCTTTGGATAACTCCCATTCAAAGTAATCAAACTAGCATTGGTGAGGATAATCCATGCCATTGGCTTAGTTGTGGTATCTCTCCGTTCATTTGGTGATTAATTAGTGGGTTATTGGGGACGGTTAAATATGAAGAAAGTGGAGACATTATATCTATGAGACATTATTTCTTATGTTTTCAGGGAAAACATAACATGTAGGCTTGCAAACACAACCTAAGTGGCATGATAGACTGTTTCTATTTAGTTTCTTGAACATATTTTTCATTTGACTGCATGCATAATTCATTCTGAAGTTGCAACATATTTTATTTGATCTGTAGTACATGTAAGGATGGAATCCAGATGAGGAGTTGTATGAACGTTAATATCTGTCTTTCTTTCTTACATCGTCAGTTTCACTATTATGTTTAGTTGATTATCTGTCTTTGAATCAAATTTGTTTTGTCAATTTTTATAATTTATTATCAGATCAAGATTCTGTTAGACTACTGGCTGTTGAGGGTTGTGCTGCTCTTGGAAAGTTATTGGAGCCCCAAGATTGTGTTCAGCATATCCTCCCGGTTATTGTTAACTTCTCTCAGGTAGAGAGCTAATTTTTTGAATTTTGAACCTACATTTGGTTTCTTGATGTTTGTGCTGGTTCATTCCAGCCTCTGTGACTTAATACATGAACCTTTGTTCTCCAGGTTGTAGTTATACTGTGTACTGCCAGATAACAGTTGCATTGATAATTACAATAAAATGGAACCGAGTAACTAGTTGTTATCTGCATCCCCAAATTTTGTTTATCTGCTTCTTAATTATGTTTGCTTTGTTTCTGAAAGGACAAATCTTGGCGTGTGCGATATATGGTCGCAAATCAACTGTATGAGCTTTGTGAAGCTGTCGGGCCTGACCCTACAAGGTATTGCCATCATACTGAATGAATTTTCCTATTGTTCCAAAAATGTTATTAAATTTGATAGTCGATATACGGATTTAATGTTTGAATGCCACTATTATATTGATTTTCTGTAAATTAAACAATGGACAATTAATATCTGTTCAACTAATCCATGCTTCTATCTGTTGCCATGTAGTGATAGCTTTCGGCTGTTCTCTTCGTTTGAATTAGTTTGGTTTGTGGTGGTTGTATTTGTAGGACGGACTTGGTTCCAGCATATGTGCGATTGCTTCGAGATAATGAGGCCGAAGTGCGTATAGCAGCTGCTGGAAAAGTTACTAAGTTTTGTCGGATTTTAAATCCCAAACTTGCAATTCAGCATATTCTTCCTTGTGTTAAGGTGCACATGCTTTAAGAAAACTTTCGCCTTTTTTAAGTGATGTCAATTATCAACTTCACCAAATACTCTTTTCTATTAACTCTATTAATACTTCATAACCACATTTTACAGGAACTGTCGTCAGATTCTTCCCAACATGTCCGATCTGCTTTGGCTTCAGTTATCATGGGAATGGCTCTTGTATTAGGAAAGGTGAGAATGCCATGTAGTTGTCAGTGTTATTGTTATCCAGGAAAAGTTTAGCATTGACCATCACATGCAATTATGGCTGGATCTTTTTGTGGGTGTGTTGGGTGGAGGGTGTGGTTTGTAGTGTTATCCTGTTAGTTTTAAAATGGGGTGTTTCTTTGTCAAACCGATAAACTCTACCTAATAATCAAATGTGTATCAGGTTCTAATCCAAAATTAGATTCAGATCACTAGTTTTGCACAACTGTTGACTCATGTCTTTGATATTCGTTACTAGTTTGAGTTTTCTATACAAATTTTGTTGTGGATTTACATTTTAGCTAATTGCAGGATGCTACAATTGAGCAGCTCCTTCCCATTTTTCTTTCACTTCTGAAGGACGAATTTCCTGACGTACGCCTCAATATCATTAGCAAACTTGATCAAGTGAATCAGGTTAGTTCAAGTATGAGAAAGTAATATTTGGGATAAATGTGTTGTGTACTATTTTCCCATGCATGTTTGGTTAGTTCATGATATCCCTTTTGATGCCTTGTTAGACCTTATTATTCAGTTGGTTCCAAGGAATTAAAAGTACAGCTATTTTCGGGAGGCATAAGCAAGTTACTCTTGCAGGTTATTGGAATCGATTTGCTATCTCAATCCTTGTTACCGGCCATAGTTGAGCTTGCCGAGGATAGACATTGGAGGGTTCGACTTGCAATTATAGAGTACATACCTTTGTTGGCAAGTCAGCTGGGTGTAGGGTTCTTTGATGATAAGCTCGGTGCCCTTTGCATGCAGTGGTTGCAGGATAAGGTTAGTATATAAGAAAGATTTTCAATGCATGTCACTTCACATGTCTCTGTTTTATCATCTTTAAAAACTGTTATGATATTTTCCCAGTGCTTATTATATTTGGGATTTAATGCAGGTTTACTCAATTCGTGATGCTGCTGCTAATAATTTGAAGCGCCTTGCTGAAGAATTTGGTCCAGAATGGGCAATGCAGCACATTGTTCCACAGGTACTGTGACATTCCAGAGCTGATAGCTTTGTCATGGGAGATCCTGGAATAATTTTTGTTATGCATTCTACTTCTGTACACTCCTTTTTTAACTAAGTGTGTGTTGGTAAACCATTTGGGTAGGTCATGGAGATGATTGACAATCCACACTATTTGTATCGCATGACAATTCTGGGTGCAATCTGCCTCCTTGCCCCCGTTATGGGTTCAGAAATCACATGTTCAAAACTGCTTCCAGTGGTTGTCACTGCGTCAAAGGACAGGTATGTATATTTTATAGATTGTGTCTACCAAATAGGAAAGATAGGATGGAGAGGAGAGATGCTTGTTTGCTGGCCTTATTCTATTTTGTTTCCTCTTCAGAGTACCCAACATTAAGTTCAATGTGGCCAAAGTGCTGCAGTCCCTTATCCCCATAGTTGATCAGTCAGTGAGTATCTACCTGAATCTGAAGTTCTTAGCAAATATGTCATTAAATATTTTGCAATTCATTTTTTGATTTCATGTGGCATGAAAATGGTTTTGATGCAGGTTGTGGAGAAGACAATTCGTCCCTCTTTGGTTGAGCTCAGTGAGGACCCAGATGTTGATGTCCGATTTTTTGCTACCCAGGCACTTCAAGCAATCGATCATGTTATGATGTCAAGCTAGCCAGGTTCTTTACACACTAGTTCAAGAGTAATGGTTATGAGGGTAATACCATTTCTGCAGATCAGAGTAGTTATATTTCTTTGCTGGAGCTTCTGGGTGTGCCAGTACTTTGTGCCTAACAATGCGGGACCGTTTTGGCTACTGAAGTTTAAGTCATCTCGTATATGTTATAGTTGTATGGTAATAAGCTTTCATAGTTCTTTTTTTATCCAGGTCAGCAAATTTGTTGTTTCTACCAGGCATTCGTGAGTAGGACGATATTGTTTAGATTGGACACCATTTTGTTTTGTTGGTGAATAATATGTATTATTGAATCGATTGTTGAAAGTAATTTTTCCCCACATCAGATCATGCTCTCCATTCTTACATCAGATCATGTGGTTGGTAATCGGTAGCTAAACTTACCCGAGCTAAACTACCAAGAGTAATGAATTATTCACACCCTTCATGGTTGAGATGGTACAATGTCACTTTTGGTCTGTAGTCACATTGTAAATTTTTTTTCATATGTTTATACGAAACAAGCAAATTAAAGAGAAAAACCTCTTTGGGCAACATGAGTTTATGTCATCGAATAAAAGGGCTCAGCAGTCGAACTAGCTGCAGTCGAAGGACGTCTACCCATCCATGTGCGTCCATTTGGAAGAAGATAACATTCATGAGCAATTGCATCCACCACGAAGTTCGTCTCTCTGAATATATGCTTGAAAGTAATGGAATTAAAGGACCTTGCGATCATCGTAATGTCGTGGATAATCTTGAGAAGCCTCCGAGGTGTAGTAGTCCTTCCATTAATAGCATCAATCATCAGTTTTGAATCGCCTTCGACCTGAAGGTTCAGAAAACCTTGGTATTTGGCTTTCACTAAACTGTCTCTTAGCGTCGTAGCTTCAGCAGTTGAAATTGTAGCATTTCCAAAGCTTTTTGCTGTAGCCAAAAGAACCTTGCCATCGCTGTCTCGGAACACAAATCCTCCTGCAGCAGCTCTTGTACGGATCCATCAAAGTTGATTTTTATGTGGTTTTTATGAGGTAACCACCCTATGGTTGTAGGTGTGGTTTGAGAAGAACCTCTCTCATCAACAACAATTTTCAGCATAGAATCTTTAAAAAGAACAGCAGCGGTTGCTACAACCATATTAGTTGTAGCAATGACATCCCTGAAAATAGTGTCATTTCTTGCTTTCCAAATCTGCCAACAAATTATAAGGATCTTTGCAAACAGATTATTGTCATAAGGTTGTTCAATGAACAATTTTCGAAAGACACTTAAATATCCTTCATGTCAATCAATGTGACACATAATTCCTGTAAGTCTCCAAACCTCAGTAGTAAAATCACAATATCCAAATAGATGATCAGCAATTCATTATCACTATCATATAAGCAATGGATCAATAAAGCCAAACCTTGATAATCTATCTCTAGTTTTGAGTCTCTCTCTAAGCAATAACCATCCAAACAGTTTCACTTTTGGTGGAACATTAAGTTTCCATACCTTATTTATCAAGTCAATTTATCAAGTTTCACTTAAGGATTGTTCAATGAACAAATTCATCTGGTTGATGAGTCCCTCGAATTCCAATTCCAGTAATTTGTTTGACAATCTCCTGATCACGAACCTGCAACATTCCAACAACCATTAAGAATAGTCCAAAACTGATTCATCTAGATTTAAGCTATTCCTATTGCATTCAGGAATCAGATGTAATAAAGGAAACTCATAAGCTCAATTGAAAGTCCATAATTCTGCATTCTTAAAGAATGTGGAAGGTCTGATTCCTAAACCTCCCACACTTATAGGAGTACAGACTTTTTTCCAACTGACCGAGGGACATTTTACATCAGATCCCCAAAAGAAATCTCTAGCATGTTTGTCAATAGATTTTGTAATCTTTTGGGAACATTTAAAACAAGACAATGCATGGTTAGGCATTCCAGAAAAATTAGTTTTATTAAGGGTAAGTCTACCTGCCCTAGAAAGAGTACCTTTTTCCAGCCAGCTAGCTTCTTGGAAATCTTCATGAGAAGCTCCTTAGCATTAACATGATCATTCCAGAAAATAACATTATGGATACCAATATATTTTCCTATTGTAGTTTTTTGCTGAATATTTAAAATACCAACAATTTTCATTTTGAGAGCAGTGGAAGTTTTAGGAGAGAAATAAAGAGAAGACTTGTGAAAATTTATTTTTTGACCAGAAGCCACAGAAAAACTATCAAGTACCTCAGAAATTTTCCTAGCAGCCTTCTTAGTAGCTTTTCCAAAAATGAGACAATCGTCTGCAAACATTAGATTAGAAATTCTAAAATCATGAGGAGAATATAATAAACCAACTTGCGCCTTATGGTTAGAGGCCAAAACATTCAACTGCCTGATTAAAGGTTCCATAGCAAGAATAAAAATATAAGGTAACAAAGGATCACCCTGTCGTATTCCTGTAGTTGGTTTAAACCAACCTTCAGCATTCCCATTAATAAGGACTGAACAGGTAACCGTCGAGATGCAGTTCATGACTAGATTGATCTGGTTTTCATGAAAACCAAACTTTGCCAAACGTTTTGAGATATACTCCCAGCTAAGATAATCATAAGCTTTTTCCAAATCAAGTTTAACAGCCATGGAGCCGACTTGACCTTCCTTTCTTTGAAAACTAGAGAAAAGTTCATGAGCTATCAAAATATTGTCCTGTATGGCTCTTCCAGGAGCAAAGGCACCTTGGTTTTTAGAAATACATTTCTCTAATAAAGGCCTAAGCTTTTTCGTATGTTAGTTGTACACAATTGATGTTTTATTTTCATAATGTGAACACAGTTCCAACTCAGAATTTTTACAAAACTGTACAAGCTTCAAATACAAACTCGAAGTTTTAATAAGCCATTGACAGTGGTGGAACTTGAAGCCAAGCCTTAGACGGGCTGAAATAATATTTTTTTGGGTTTAGAACCCGGTAATAAATTGTTTATAATAACAATAATAAAATGCAATCAAGCAAAAGATTAGGTCTCAGAGTAACTTTATCAGACTCTCTATTTTAGCTTTTAGCTATTTTGGAGAGCTTATTTAGTTTTTTTTTAAAAAATATTTTCGGAGCTTCAACAGACTAGCCAAACTTAAAATATTTTAACTTTCAGCTATCTCGCTAACTATATTTAGTTAACGAGATGACTCAAATGAGGCTAGCTATAATTTAATACATTCATTTTAAGATAGTTTATTTGATATATAAATACATTTAAACTATTTAATATTTATTTAAGGAATAATATTGATGTAATACTAGCTAAAATAGAGAGCATTGATACGTGTATATTTCTAAATTGACTAGTCAAAATAACATTTTAGGTTAAATTTGACTTTAAAATGGCTAGCATTGATGAAGTTGCTCTGAGAACATTTAAAAATCGTCTTTGTGTGTGTTTATAATATTAATAACCATCTTTTAAAAAAAATAATAACCATAAATTGATTTACATAGGAACATTCAAGAGTCTTAAAAGCCTAGAAAATAGGGAAACAATTATTTAAATAACAAAAATAAATAGATACAAAATAAATTTAGAAAGATTTGCTAGTTTGGAGGGGCTAAATGTATATAAAATTGATAATTTTACTTATTTTTAGGTAGTTTTTTAAGAAAATTTTAAATGTTTGTAGGGGCTCCAGCCCTCATCGGCCATTAAATTGATCCGCCGGTGGCCATTGGAGAAGTGTTCATAAGTTGGTTAGGAAATTCATCAGGCTATTATTAGAGTATTGTTTGCATCGAAATGATGTGCTTTTGGATTGAGATGCCAGTTTGGTTTGGTCTGCACTCCACTCTCCACTGAGATGAAGACCAAGCTGCCATCCCACGTGAAAATGGAGACTACTCGTTCGGTGATTTTCTGAATGGTAGACCGGTGTGGACTCCATTTTTCTCCCGTCAATAGTTTGATAACGATACTAGGTAGGGTGATTCATGCGTCCTTTTCTTTTCTTTGGTTTTGTTTTTTGTTTTCTTACAGGAAATGAATGCATTCAGAACAAGCACAGCAGCATTATAAGACCCGAAATTGAACGTCACAAACAGAGAAAATAGTGTGGAGGGAAGAAGGGATTGGGTTTGGACGTTTGATGGTGTCCATCGGAATGTTTGGTGTAGGAAGGCATACGGAAGATGAGGGGAGATGTCATCCTTTGGTTCTTAACAATTTCGAAGAGATTTCAATCTTTGGATTTGAAGTTAGAACCACATTTATAACATCTATCCATGTATCTACTATACGATGCTAGAAAATGAAGGGCTATGAGGACGTACTACCAGTAAGGTGAGGTGGCACGGTTTGTGGTTCAAAGTAGCTAAGTAGTTACTAAACGTGCCCTATGCACACTCTTAACTTGACGCTTCAATGGTGATGGATCATAGAGATTGTCTGTGTCAGTAAGACTAGTGTTGGGGGTTGAGGCATATTGTAAACAACGACCGATGGTTCGCACCTGGTTCCCACCAACTCGATCCCCCATACTGTTGTTTACTAGCTTGCTTTGGTTGGTTGAAGGTGATCGATCACTTTCTCAAAAAAAAAGGTGATCGGTCATGATGGGAATCCTTATAAATACAGACCCTTATATTGATGCGATAATAAGCATGCATACATTAAGCTAGTTAGCTAGCAAATATAGTGGTTCTAAACTTCTAATCTAGCTCTTTCCCCAGTTACCACTTACCACGTCATTTCACAATGCTTCTTCACAGCATGGAAGTAGCTGCAGAATCACAAGATGAACCAGAAGAAAGCAAGAGATCATCAGTGCTATCTAAACCTCAGGTAGACACTAATTTCTTGCTGGGAAATTGACGTACATAGAGACTGTAGAGTGTTTATGATATATATATGTATTTGTCTTTGATTTTTCAGCACGATATTCATCAACTGGAACACTCATTTGAGCAAGAATGTACGATGAAGCTTGGAGGCGAAGGTTGTGAACTGTAGGGAGTTTAAGAAACCTCGACCACGAACCTTCATGCCGATCGAGGGCGTTTTGGGTTGTACAGGAGAGGTTTCCGGCCTTCATCAATCATATTTCAACCATCTAGGGTTATGAGAGCATACATCACAATTTCCCTTTAACCCTAAAATACAAAGAAA
The DNA here is from genome assembly GCA_951800085.1 of Comarum palustre. NCBI lineage: Eukaryota > Viridiplantae > Streptophyta > Magnoliopsida > Rosales > Rosaceae > Comarum > Comarum palustre. The sequence continues at coordinate 4,254,186 of OX637586.1, read as the reverse complement.
ATTGTTTCAAGTATATTTCCTCAGCTAACTAGTAGGTTTGAGCTGGTATATAAATCTCGTATTCGTAAGTGAGGCTCACATAAAAATAGTGGCGGTGTTGGTTCTTTATGTTAGACTCCAGTAATATCAATGCCATCATAGAGCAAAGCTCACAAGACGGGGCATAAAATAGCAACACCTTGGAGATCCCAAGTGCAGGTTGGGTGAAATTTTATTTGGATGGTTCTGTTCATGCCGATCTGGTTCAGGTGGGATTGTGAGAGATGACAATATAGGATACATTTCTTCTCAAAAAAAGGAAAAAAGGGAGATGACAATAAAGGGCATTGTTTGTGAGGATGTTATACTCATGTGACTAATGTTTCTTCTGCTCAGCAAGTAGAAGCTAGCTTTAGCTAGGAGGGATATGCAATCTCATTTGCTATCCAACAAGGCCTCTCTACCGTAATTTTTGAGACAGAATATGTCAATCTTTTTTATACAACCAAGCAGAGAGTCCATTCCCCATACCTCTTTCATTGGTGGCGTGTATGAAATTATCTTTCATCTTTAGTAGATGCAAACTCCTTTAGCTTACTCATGTTTATCGTCAAGCCAATGTTGTGGCTCATATTTTAGCTAGTTTTGCTTATTGTTCATCTAATTCTTGAACTTAATGTCTAGAAACTTCACCATGTATACTTATCGCTAAGGAGTTTAATATGAGTTGTCATTTTCTCTAAAAAGAAAATGTTCTTTGAGGATGGATATATACATATGTATGAGACCATAAGGGTGATTTTCAATGCATAAAGTTATTTTTCTTTCAAGAAAATTGTTGCTCTAGTTTTGACGTTGTAGCTAATTAAAGCAAAAGCCATGTCTTGCATTTTGATTAGACAACGGTGGAGCTGTACGAGACAAATTTGCATGCATCAAAATGACAATTTCAGTCACTCTTGGTTCCTCAATTTTGACCACAAATTCAATGGCAAGTTCCCAATGTGGTTTAAAAATTGGTAGAGCACCTTTGGATGCCCAATCGGCATTCTTCCCGAAGCACTTCAAGATTTGATCACCTGTTTTTCTACAACTCGAGATTTCTCAGACTATGAGAAACATTTTCCAGTCACTCTACACTTCATTGCCAAATACAAAGTCTCTTGGATTTTCAAATGACATTTTGAATTGCAAGACTACATAGTTAACCGGAAGTATCTCGTCAAGTGGTGGGATAAGTTCAGATCTGATCGCATCATTGACGCCTTTAATTCTGAATTTTCGGTCCAAGCAGCATCAGCATCAGTTATTCCTCCAGTCACCTCAGTTCCTCCTCCGGCCTTTGCTCCGAAGACACAAATTTCTCCTTCTCAGTTATCAACATCAAGAGGGAAAGCAGTTGCAGAATCATCCAAGTCCAGGCCCAAGTCATCATCGAAGACTAAGTCAAAGCCCAAGTCATCATCTTCAAAATCATCAAAATCCAAGCCCAAGTCATCATCCAAGACCCAGTCAAAGCCCAAGTCATCATCGTCAAAATCCAAACCATTAATATCAGCAGAAATTAGACAATTGACAAATCAGTTATTGGCCCAAACAGTTGACTTCTCAGACGAAGTAGACTCATCTCATGAAGAAGACTCTGAAGACTCATCTCATAAAGAAGACTCTGAAGACTCCTAGGACTGTTCTGAGAATTTAAAGAATTCAGTCAATTCCCCACAAAGCCCAGTCCATTATTACCAAAACAGTCAAGACCCTTATGGGCTGTAAATTCAGTTATCATGAATAGTAAAATCATTTTTACTGTTCATCCACGTGGCAAAACATAGCTAATCGTGCTGCTTCTTGTTTTTTTCATTTGCTAAACAGTAAAGGATTCCCCGACAGTCAATAAAGCAATAGTCCTGCAGTCAGCGCAATTCACGGAAACACTAGTCCAACAGTCTATATAAGGAGCATTCCTCCTTCATTTCAATCAGACCTCTTTTTCAAACTTCGTTTTCATTCAGCTAAACATCCATAAGCTCTCATGAGTTGAGACCTTTCTGTCTTAGTTAATAGTTCCCTTTCTTCCCTTTCTGTAACCAATATCAAAACCTTCATGCATATTTTGGTTTTGAATTAGTAAGTTGTATTTCAATCTGGTATCAATTTCAATATGTATTTCAATAAATTTATATTTTCCTTCCGTTGGGTTTCTGGTATCAGAGCCCTAAGAGTTACGATTATTAGTCATTTATTCTAAATCTCTCAAACCCCAGGTGGCGGACTACCGCCTAGGTGTGGTATTTGAGTCAATTAATCATGTTATTTGTTCTTCCTCAAACCCCAGGTGGCGGACTACCGTCTAGAAGTGGTATTTGAGTTGAATCTGTTAGTTTTTTAGATTGATTTGTTTATCTATTTTTATTGTGAAGTGATTGTGATTCTGTTCCCTTACATTAGATTTGTTAGTTATTTCTATCTGTTCTTGTTGCCTTTAGTCTTTAATTTCTCCAACCAAACATTAAAACCAGGTCCAAACATTAAGTCCCAGGTGAGGCGTGAGCGGATGCGGCATGAGCGGAGCAGAGGAATTCTTAGCCTCTTTAGGCACCTAGTCTAGATAGTTATTCCTTCCAAGTTTAACGTTTTGGTCAATCTCTCTTTTCTTCCATTATGAGTAGACTTTTCAGATCTTCCTCAGTTACTTCCAGTTCTTCTAGATCTACCCTCAATCGGATCCCAAACATAGTTAACGAAGAACAATTTGAATACCAGTCAAATGAAAACATAGATATGAACGATTGGAACATTCCTAGAGTTCCTAGTAATGAAATTTACATTAAAAATGATCTCTTACTTCTTTCAAAAATGAAAATCACATAAAAACAGTTGAACAAGTCTATTCTCTTAGTCAACAACATGAAACATGCCAATTATTCAGCACTAAGTCAATTAAAAAACATAAAAAACGGTCACAATTTCCTTCATGTAGGACTAGTTCAGATTGGTGTTAAACCTTTAACCCGAAAAGGTCTGAATGCCTCTGTCCTATTATGTTTAAGAGACGCAAGGTTCACTGACTTCAATGACAGTACCCTTGGCATAATTGAATCAAAAAATTTCAATGGTCCAATTCATTTTGATTGCTATCCTGATTTCACAATCAGTTTTAGTGATCCTCATATATTAAAAGCTTTAACACTAAATATTAAAACTTCTGGTTATAATATTCTTGAAGGAACACAACCTTTAGCCTTAATCTACAGAATTCATTACAAAATCACTGGAACAAACATAAATTTTCAAGCTATAAGTAAAAGTCCAAAATCAAACCCTATTAATTCAATGTAGCCACGACAACGCCAATATTAGAGTTCCACAAACAATCAAGTGGTCAGAAATTCAACTCCCTTCAGGGTGGTCCTTTGTGAAAATCATCCTATCAACATTCAACATAATATATCTAATTTAAATTTCATTGAACAATCCAATGATGGTACAGTAAAAATAAACTTTCTTAATTCCAGTCACACTCAACATCCCAGAATTCAAGAGCTGGGACAATCTTCAAGACAATTAGGTCAGACGTCTCGTAATTCTTTCGTTTCAGTCAGTCATTTTTTCGCTGGCTCTACATTAGCTGATTCATCAATCTCTAGAAGAGATAACGAACTCGATAGAGAAATTAAAAACTTACGATCAAGGAATTAGAATAAGAAATACAAAAATTAAAAATTATAAATATTAACACTTCTTTCAAGTCAGCTATCCTCATTATATGAAAACTAACATCTCAAATCCAACTGAGGAAGGAGATACTCCTCTTACCCTTACAGCTGGAGATTTTGAGGTTATTACCTCAATTAACCCTCAACTTAATACATTTATATATATATATATATATAGACACACGTAGGGGTAGAGAAATCACTTATACGATCCCTTGTATTTTAGAAAAGCGTTTGTAATGTCCATATGTAATATTTATGATCTTCATAATCATAATAATTAAAAGTTAACTCGTATTCTTTATGGAAAGTGTATGAGGAATCTTTCCATTCAGATAAATGAATAATTTTTACTATGTACAAGGAATAGTAAAGTAACTTAGATGAATATTTAGGATCGAAAATCCCTTTGATTGTGATCGAACATGTTGCAAAGATAATATCTCTGAAAAATTTGAGATAATGATTGGGGTGATTGGGAACAAAGAAGTAGCCAGGTGGGCAGTAATATTTGACTAAGGAAATTGGATTCTTCAGGTGACTCATGTGTGACTCAACACAAAACATGTCTTGACTAGTGCGTAAAATATAAGGTGATGATTTACGAAAATTGGGCTTAAAAAAATGGGGGTATTGACTTTGAAAGGATCATGTGGATTAACTAAGGCTGACTGATAATTGGGTTTATTTGGGCTAATGGTGGTGCCCACATAGTTGAGTAAGGGTCTGGAATTGACTGGGATTTTAGGATAACCTGGATATGAAACTAAACTAGAAGAATCAGGTGACTCAGATTTGACTGTTTGGTGACTGACTTTTGGCTCAGATGAGCTTTGATGTTGTTTTGTCGTTCTGTGCTGCATGTTAGGAAATGTGGTGGGAACCCTAGAGAAATTCACGAGTTAGAAAATCTGGTATATGATTGTCACTACCCTTAATGAATGCAATTTCAAAATCAAAGATACTTAAAATAGCTTACCAACAAGCAAAAATTTGTTTACTGGCCATATTTTGAATCTTTTTCTAAAACATGTTTAGCACTTTTGGAATCAACACGGACTAGAAATTTATGATTTAATAAATCATCTTGAAATTTACTTATACATAAGACAAGAGATAAAATTTCTTTTTTAATAGTACTATAATTGCGTTGTGATTGTGACCATGTTCCAGAATGAAACCGAACAATTTGTTCTGGATGGTTGGGAGAAATTTGTTGCTTAAGTATGCCTCCATAACCAATGTAAGAGGCATCAGTTTAAATAATTTTAAAAGAATCAGCTAGGGGAATTCCTAGACATGGAATAGTTTTGACATGACTCTTAATTTCTTGGACAATAGCTGTATGAGTTGGTGTCCAAGGGGGATGATTTTTTTGTAATCTGTCACATCCCGATCATAGAATTATTTTACAGTTGGTTACTTTGGTCTTTTACCATTTAAAGTGACCGTTTAACCGTACAATGATCGTAAAGTTGACTTTTCGTTAAGTCAAGAATTTGGAAAAACTTCCTTCTTGAAAGTTGTAGAGGGCGTTGTTACGAGTTCGTGGACACGTAGCATGCTCAAATTGGAGTTCGTATGAGAAAGTTATAAACAAAAGTATAAAGTTATTGTGCGGTAAAATGGCTATATATAGGAGTTACTGGGGTGAAAAATCTGATTTTTCACCCGGCCCATTTTCTCTCCCCCGACGGGAAACGCTGCCAGATTTTGGGCGCGCCTTAGCGCCGACAAACTGGTCCCAAAAGCTCGGCCTCCGAGTCTACTTCATTCCTAGGTAAGTTTTCCGACCTAACTTGCCGTAAATCAGGAGAAATTCCGATTTGTTCTTCAAGTGTACAGTGTTTGTTCTTGATCGGACCTCTCTCTCCCTAGATCACCATTTATTGAGTTCTTTATATGTTTAGGATGGGTTTTAGGAGTACTATAATCCCCTAGAATTTGGTAGCTTGATTCGAAGTGTGTAGGGAGAATTGAAGGATTGAAGTTTCGAATTGAAATTATTTCGGGTTTACTGTTCATCACGTTTTTGACCTAGTTAGAGGCCGAATGGGCCTTCGAGTTGAACTAGAAAGTTGTCCCAAATGATGAGACGAAGCTATTGGTAAAATTTGGTGGCGATCGGAGGTCGCCGGAATTTCTGCCGGCGGCCGCCGTCGGCGGCGGAGCTGGCATTGGTGTCGCCACTTTTTGAGCAGTTTTTCATGCCCATTAATTAGTATATATTGTGAGGAGTCTATGGTTAAAATTTGGTAATATCTGGAGGAGTTTTGTTTAGGGTTTGGAATTTTTCTAGTTTAGTATTATTGACGGATAATTAAATATTATTCCGACCATCGATTATTGTCGGATAAGGTTTAAGAATTACTTTAAGGACTCCTAAGGTATTGGTGAAGTGGTTGATTGTGTGTCCATAGTAATTCCACAAAATTACTATGTGATAATCTATCGTTAATAAAATAGTAAGGAAAGTCGATGTTCGGAATTAAGCGTAATGTTTGAAAAGCTGTTAAAAAGAAAGGAACTTGGTCAACACGTGGTCAAATAGAATTTTCTGGTCAAACTAGGAAAAGACCAAGTCAGCTATGTAAAGACTAATATATTAGTTTAATTGTATAGTCTCTGGTCGAACGTGAGACGGGCTCGACTACGTGGTTAGTTCGAGGGTTTCGCTCGAGAAGCTTTCCGAGCAGGAAGAAGGTCGCAATAAGTATTGTGAGTGGACCTTGTTTTTAAATTAAATTGCATGCCCATAGATTTTAATTAGTTTCTCCTGTATATGTGATTTCCTCCATTATATGTTTTACGGTGATTTTAGAAAAATGAGAATTTTATACTTTTAAAGATAAATGAGCCGGGAAAGAGGTTCCTATCTTTCCCGTGATTTTAAAGGATTTTCCCGGAATATGATTTTAATGGTTATCACCGTTTTGGGATTATGGAGGGGGATGAGTTTTAAAAAGGGGAAACTTGGCTATCGGATTTAAAGGGTTTTAAAGTAAAGGCAGAGAACCGGTTTTGGGTTCCTGAAAAGGTTTTTAAATCCAATATATTTGGGGTAAAGTCATGGGAGATTTGACTTGGTTTTATGGATTATTTTTCCCACGAGGTTTTAAAGGATTTTTAAAGGGATATGAATATATGTATTGCATGCTAGCATGGACCCTCTCCAGATGGAGTTGGTACCCTCTCTGGATAGTAGCAGGTCAGGACCCTCTTCGGTGGTAGCTGTTCAGTATGACCCTCCCGGATAGTAGCAGGTCGGGACCCTCTTCGGTGGTAGCTGGTCTGTTGGACCCTCCCGAATAGAGCAGGTCATGGGACCCTCTCCGATGAGCTGGTCAATAGACCATCTCGTGGTAAAGCAGGTCGGTTTTCTCGTGGATGAGGTTAATACCCCACACATTTATTTGTGGATTTGAGCCAAGGGTGTTATTTATGTTTTAATTATTCATTGTCTATGATGTGCGTGCATAAGGTTTTCTTAGAAAACTCTAAGGGAGAACATTAAAGGAAATAGAGTTTTTATATTTGATTTTTGTCCACTCACGTTAACAGTTTTCATTGTTTCTCCCCTGGGTCCTTCGTTTTCAAATGCCCAGTGGTGCAGGGTTCTTAAGGGAGGTCGCGCGCGTACAAGAGTCGAGGCATAGTCGATCAATCTGTTGCTGCTTGCAAATTCATTAGGGTAATCTTCTATGTAGACTGCTCTGACTAACCCAGTTTAGCTAGTTAAGTAGGTTAGGGAGCATGATGCCTTCATGAGTTAGAAATTGTTTATAAATACTCATGGAAGTGCTGAGTTGGTTTATAGGAAGAGTTGTCCATCTCAAGGGGGTTTCGGTAAGGAGTTCCCTCGAGGTGGTCCCCGCAGGATTTACTTCGGGTTAAAGGGGTTTAACTCGGGGTGGGTCCTGACATAATCTATCAAATAGCGGTTTGCATTTCTGTCGTAAATTTTGATAGAAATCCGCCACATAATTTAATGATCCTAAAAATCGTTGGAGCTGATTTTTTTTCTAAGATAACATCTGAAAATTTATCAGCAAACTGGATGACTCTATTAATTGGGATGATTTGGAGTTGATGAATATTGAATCCTAAGAATCGAATATTCGTTTGAAAGAGTTTGATCTTAGAGGCTGAAACCACCAGACCATTAGATTTAATTATTTGAAAGAATTGTTTTAAGTGTTTCCAATGTTGATCAATTGATTGTGAGAAGATTAGGACATCATCAATGTAAACAATAGAAAAGTGACTAAGGATTGAAAATATCATTCATAATGTTATGAAATTCACTGGGAGCATTTTTAAAAATATTAAAAAAATATGTACAGTCTGTTTATATAGCGGACGTCCATTCCTTAGCTAAGTAACATATTTCATTATTTGATCACTTTTTGATCATATTTTCTCATCTTTACCGTTCTGATTTTAGGTATATATGTGTAGATCATCTCTACAAATTTCAGCCAATTGATAATCATTAAGGCGTTCAAATTAATAAAACTGTTTGAATTGTTCATTCATGAACCCTAGCTGTAAATCACAACTTTGAATGCCTTAACGATTATCAATTTAGCTGTAATTTGTAGAGATGATCTACACTTATATACCTAAAATCTGAACGGTTAAGATGAGAAAATTTGATCGAAAAGTGAGTCAAATAATGAAATATGTTCCTTAGCTAAGGAACGGACCTCTGCTCCTGATTATATATATATATATATATATATATATATATATAACCTCCTTCTAATGAGAGATCAATTTTCTTGACATATATGAGTGATTAATGATTACACCAAGTTTTTATCACCAAATCACATCTCCAACGTCCAATATATAGATTTATATATGTAGATTATATCTGCATTTCATCCAATTTGATGATCAATAAGATTCTCAAAACTGCAAATTAAAATTATAAGCATGAACGGTTCATGTTTGGCAGATTTGATGCGTCAATTGCTTTCAGTTAGTTCAAAGCCTTAAAGATCACCAAATTGAATGAAATTTTGAAGAAATGATCTACATATATGAATCTAAGTATTGAATGGTGGAAATGTTGACATGTGATCGAAAAGTTTGTCTAATGCTTGATCCATCATATATGTTAAAAAGGATCCCTTAGTGGAATGACTATATATATATATATATGAAGCGGACATCCGCAGTCTGCTTATAGTGCGAAAGTCCCTCCGTTCGACTCCAGCGACGACCCTCCACCCGAGAGGTCACCATCGGCATCCCAGCAGCATCTCCGATCACTTTCTCGTGCCGGCGAGATTGATTTGAAGGTCTGGGCAGCAACCTTTACCCAAAACTTCAGACAAGGACAATCTCGCCAGAAAAATGGAATTCAGCGGACTTGCTAGAAAGAGAAAGTGATCTAAACGCCTCTGGTGTCCGCTCGGGTTGAGGCGTGCCATCGTCGGAGCCGAATGAAAGAGAACGGAGCGACGTTCGCACTATAAGAGGTCTGCGGACGTTCGCTTCACATCATTTATATATATATATACAGGACCCTTCTATTGAGGGATCCCTATTTTTGGTTTATTTATAGGGATAGGCATTCAACAAACTTTTCGATCATATTTTTGGCCTATCCCTATAAATAAACTAAAAATAAAGATCCCTTAGTGGAAAGACCCTATATATATATATATCAATTCTTATCCAGAAAGAGATCCCGCTCTGAAATTAAAGTGTGAGACTCTTTATTTGACTCACTTGTATGTCATATTTTCACATCTCCACTGCTCAATTATATTTCTAGAGCATAGAGTGTAGATCACTCATGCCAAGTTTCATCTAATTTGGAAAACATTTAGGTACCGAATTACATTAAATGAAGGAAAAATTTCAGTTTACACCTGAACTTTAGGCTTAAAATCAGTCACATACCTAAATTTTTTTTAATCAGTTTTATATCTAAACTTTAGTATAAAATCAGTCTCATACCTAATTTTTTTAATAAGTTTCATACCTAAACTTTTAAAATGACATAAATCTCAACCAAATTTTGAGTATAAAACTTTATTTTTAATTTGGTCCACATCAGCATTTTGTATCAAACACGACGTCATGTTTGGTCAAAATTGATGCTATTTTAAAAGTTTAAGTATAAAATTGATTAAAAATAAAGATGATGAATGAAACTAATTTTAGACTAAAGTTTAGGTATGAAACCGATTAAAAAAAGTTTAGGTATGAGACTGATTTTAGACCTAAAGTTCAGGAGTGTAAACTGAAATTTATTTTTAAATGAATTAACATAACAAAATTTATCAAAAATGAACCATTCATGTAAATTACGATTATAGAAGCTCGAATGTTCTAAATTTGATGAAACTTGACATGAGTGATCTACACTATATTTTAGAAATTAAGTGGTAAAGATGTAAAAATATAATCTATAAATAAGCTAAATAAAAAATCTCACACTTTAATTTCAGAACTAAATGCTTCTATAAATAGAAACCACACACGCACACGCACCTGAACACACTTCTCATTTCTTCTCACATATATACTTCGTAACTTCTCATTTCAGCCACACAATAACCCACAGCCCGCGTGCAAGGCACATGCTCCCCCTCTCAATTAGTGTATGTATCCCATACATATCTGCACAGGAGATGTATATAAGTTATCATCTCATGCCATCGAGTATGTGCAAGCAAACTTATCTAGCTAGTACCTGAACACATGCCGTACACCTGTACATCACAGTCTTAACCTTCTTCCCTGCTCTAGCCATTGCACCACAAAACTCCAACTCCCTATCTTTCAATATGTCCAACGCCGAAACACACACCATCATCGCCAACCTATCCGAACCAAACCACGAGCATGAGTTAACCAAAGGGTTGCACCATGGATGGTCGCGGTTCTAACCGGCCGGCAGTGCCAATCTCCAGTAGGCATCCGACGCTGCCAGGTTCAACACCGACCGACGTGGCAGCACCATCTTCTCCGAACTCGTCCTTGCTTCTCCCCCGAAGAATGGTTGCACCGGAATTACACCTAATAATTAAAGGCGATAGAAATGTCCCAGAACAAAGAAGTTTCGTTCTCACATTATGGGCTATATTGGCACCCGCACTATCCCCCACCAAAAATATTCTAGAAAAGTCGCACTGCGACGACCACCACTGGTTACTCTCCTCCTCACCACGTTCACCAGAAGCTTCTTGTTTTAGCCACACAAGGGATCTGAATCCATCTTCATAGGCTACCGGGAGAGGGTGTTCAGGGGCCAAACGGTAATTCACCGACATGATTATGGAAATGGCTTTGGCTGCTAGCTTTGCCAAAAACTCATGGTAACAACTCCAAGCGGCTGAGCCAACGCAAAAGCCACCTCCGTGAAAATACAGTAGCAGAGGGAGCTTCTTCATCCGATTATTCATCGCGACGTGTATCAGAACATAGAAATGTGAGGAAACGTTTGTGAACCTGTCAATGACTATGTCCATGGATGTCACGCCTAACTCCGGATCGGCCACAGCGGCCGTGATGCACGGCACGATCTGTGGTCTCTCGACACGTCCGTCTTTGTACACTTTGATAAGCCTTTCGATTTCCTCGATCACAATGTTCTCATGCTGGTGTTGATGGCCGGCTGTGTTGTTGGTCTTCTGCTTCAGATACTTGGATCCAAAGTGATAGCGGGCACCATTCTTTGTGTTCTCATTATGAGAAGAAGAAGAAGAAGAAGAAGAAGAAGAAGAAGAAGAAGAAGAAGAAGAAGAAGAAGAAGAAGAAGAAGAAGAAGATTTATAGAGAATTAATGCGTAGCTAGCAGAAAATCTGGAGTACTTTGGGATTGTATGACCTTGTATATGAGTTTTTAAGAGTATGAGTCTTTCCATCCATTATCAATTGGTTTTGAATGTGAACCTCAGACTACTTTATCATAGTATCAAAGTGGGTTACCCATGTCCACGTCTGTAAGCATTAACGGTTACACGCACTTCACGTCACCTCAAATATTGTCCACGTGTTATGTTTGAAGATTCGTCACACATGCGGGGACGTGTTGAGATATCTATTCAACATCGAGAATATAAGATATATATTGCATGTGGGTTTATAAGGGTTTGAGTTTCTTCATCCATTACCAATTAGTTTTAGATGTGAACCCTAGACTACTTTATTAGTAATGCCAAAAAGAGTTATAATGGTCACATGTGTGTTAGAAAAATAGGTTAGATATTGCAAATATATAATAACACAAATTCAGTTTATAATTTAATAAATAATTATAAATATAAAATCACGAACAACATAATGAATACCAATGTTACCAACTCGGATTTAGGAGGATAGAAAAATGTTAAAGTCGAGTCGTGTGTCTCACATACTTTCCTTAAGACAAATTATACCTCCTCTACGGTGCAAAAACTTGTTTGCACTTGTTTTCCAGAATACAATGACCACTTGTTCTTTGAAACTGCACTGCTACTAAGAACACTAGACGAACTTGAAGTATATTCTTCTATCACCAGAAAACAACTCAAAGAGGGAGAAAAAGAACTCAACTGAGGAGGAGATACTTTTGAGTTGGTGTGTTTTGAATAAGGGAATGAGTCACCTATTTCTACAAGGAGGAATGTGAACAAAATTGAATGTCATGTAACCTTCTACTACTATGCTATTGAATTTGATGTTGTTACAAAACAAAGAATCATGAAAAATAAAAGATTAACAGTTTCATGCATTACTTTAGTGACAATTCTCACACTCATAACCATCCAAAAAATGATTATATACTATGATTTATTTACATCATTTTCTAACATGTAGCATAATTAGTGGTAGGATATGCCACCCCACACAAATATCATGTCCACCCTATACCAAGCACCCCAAGTGCTCGTGCAATGTAGCCTAACCATTGTCAACGACATAGTAATGTGGTCAGTTAATAATACAAGTCTGATGAGTAAAGTCACAAATCAGAATTAGCCTTGTTACTGAGCTTTTCGTATTGTGTTTCAGAAGTGAATCTCTTGTGTTGTAGCTTTTACTTTTGGTGTTTAGGATTGATGTTGATGAAACTAGTGATGTATATCTAGTTTCATGGATTTTGGTGATGTCGATATTTCATTTAGTGGTGAAACCTGAAACTTGTCTTTAAGAGAGCCAAATATAGCAAGATAAAATGATAAGTTATTTATTTTACATTTTATATTTTTTTGACAATAAAAACAAACTACATTGAATATGGTATACATAATGAAATATGTATTGTTTACTTCAATTTTAAAACCAATAAAATTTTCCTTTAAATGTTTTATTAAAATTTTATAATACGTTATGAGATATATTAGGACAACTAACCAACATAATTATTACAATCATCCATTTTAAAAGATAGTTATGGTAAATTTTGATCTAATGATAAATTTGGAATGACAATTATTATAAATTTTAGTCTAAATAGCAAAATCAATAATAAATTATCATAACATTTTAACATTTTCTAAAATTGTTATGAGGGCACATCCCCTCCGACCCGCAAAGAGCTCTGCCTATACTTTCATTAGTGTTGGTGTATTCGGTTTAAGCATCATTCATATAACACTAACTCTCAAGATTTCATTTTCATTGCAGAGGTTGGTGAGTTAATGTTGTTGGATCTTGGTTGTACTATTTGCAAGTCATCCAAAATCTTTAAGTAAGCGTAAGATTCTGGTTCTTTGGGCTATTAAAGAAGTTATTTACAATAGATTATGACAGTTTGTTCATCGCATTTTCTCTGTAGGATCTATCTAATATTGACTATCAAGCTCTTGTTATTTAATCAACAGTCATGGATTTTGTCCCCATTGGAGTTTCTTGAGAAAGTGATGCATATCAATGCTGGAAGGAGATCCCAAAGTAGTTGTTACTGGTACGTGACACTGACAGAGTTCTTCTGGACAGTTTTATCTGGATCGAGATCAAACATATATGGCAATTATATAGCCATTTCCTTTTATAGAGTGGAAAGTCAACCAGTTGATATATTTAACAAGTAGTATCAAAGATAACGCACTCATAAAGACCCACATGTACGTATAGCTACTTCTTAAAACTTACAAACCTAGTAAAAACTAAGTTCAAAAGACTAAATACAACCACCTAGCCTTTTGATTATGATTTCTAGCGCTTTATTTGTAGAGATCAGTCTTGATGTAGAAGAAAGAGTAAAAAGTACCAACCACACCATGTTGATTATGGGTGCGGCTGTCATCAAGCATTCATTAATGAAACTGTTGAATATAATGAGACATAAAAACCTTAACCCCTGGTTACAAATACCCGAAATAATATCGATAAGCTCTACACTGTACTTGTATTCTAACAAACACCAACTAGCAAAGAGTACTACTCTAATGACGTCTTTATTTGCTTTGTCACAACAGTGACATAATGGAAAGATCAGTAGACATGTACATTAATTACATATCCTAATGTCTAATAATTCAGCTTTCCTATTATGTTACCATCAAAAAATAACTTTGACAACATTAAGTTTCATCATATCATTAAGAGGCAGCGACTATCTGCAAAAATAAACGACGCGCCACCCACCTAAAACAGATAAAACACACAAGATGCATAGACCGTCATCAGACCTTTCATATAGTAATAGGGCATCATTGGCGGCATTACACCGTTTAGTACTATATTAAAAATGCCATAAAATATAACTAAAAACAAATAAAGGAAGGTAATAGACTTTTGGACTATTAAGTTTGTTAACGATTAATAACTTAAGTAAAGTGAGACTTCGATGGGGTCATCTCTATCTCTTTTTTTTTCTTTTCCTTTTATTTTTCTGGAAAAGGATCAACCAATAAAAAATTTACACCACATTGGAATAATTATTATAATTTTCTTAAATCTTTGTGAAGTTGGGACATTGCATATATTGGCCATCCAATTATCGTCACAGTTTTTATACTATAAATTGTCGACAAGCAAATTCTATGAATTTAGGGGCACAGATTTGGTTGTTATATATATGTACAGGAAATGAATTTTGCAAACTCATTTTCATCTACTTGCTTGAATTGGCGTAAGGAATTTAATATGTACAGAAGAAATAAGAGGAGAGAGACATATTCCATCAGCATTTTTCTAACTCTCTATTGACCACAAACAGTTTTGTTTTTGTTTAACACAAATGCAAATCAGCATTTTTCTAACTCTCTATTGACCACAAACAGTTTTGTTTTTGTTTATTTCCTAAACGGCTCAACCCTATAAATAACTCCATCACATTCACTCGTCCCCACGCCAAAACCCTAGTCACCAATACCTCCAGCATTCAGAAAAAAAGAATCCAACTTTGCCGACATGGAATTCGCTTTGAGTATGGGCATGGGCATGGGCATGGGCATGGGCATGGGCATGGGCATGGGCATGGGCATGGGCATGGGCATGGGAGGATGATGATGAATTCTATGCTGAGATGAGGAGGCAGATTATGATTTTGACTGGTGATCAATATGATGATTTTCCTGAGACCAAAATCGTTAAGTCATCTTATAGTAGTGTCACTAAACCAAAAAGCTCAAATACTGTATCATCACAAGGCTTTAAGAGCTTGTGGCAAAATGAATATAGCACTACTGATCCAGTAGCAGCACCAGTTCAGCCTGCAAAGCCCTCGGGAATTAGCACAGGGACTGGAGTTTTCATCCCTAAAAGTACTGTAAAATCCAGAAAAAATAAGAAGCCAAGTATGTAACTCTCATTATTCTTTGAGTCTTCTTCTTTTAAACCTTAAAAAAGTGGGTTTTTCTTTTAGTTGATTAATTTCACTAACTTATTGATGTTTTTGTTACCAGAATCAGGAGGAAAGGTGAATGACAAAAAAACTTGCAAGCCAGTGGAGAACAAGAGGAATTGATCATGAAGCATGTCTCACCCAGAAAATATATTAATAAATTGGATAAATTAAGCTAGCTGTATTCTATTTACCCCATATTATTTAGAAGCAATTATAAAGGGTATCAGATTTAGTGATTGCTAATGATTCATTGTTATCCATGTTTATTTTATGAGTGCCACTATTGGACACCTTATTATTTTCTGTGTTCACTCTACAAACATTTGAATTATTGAAAGACTATATTACTCAAGTGTAAATGACTAATAAATACACTAATTTTGTAATATCCAAAAAAAAGACTAAATACATAAAAAAACAACAACAGACAAACAAATTAAATATTTAATTAAATTACATTAATCCTCACACTTCTCCATCCATCGATTATAATTTTTTTGCTTTTTCATCATCGTTAACACGTTATTCAATTTATTAACTCATAAGTGTTAACTTGATAAAAATATTTACAATAATTTTTTATCAGATTTACAATAATGTTTTAAACATATAGGAAGTAATATATACACATGTGTGTATAATTTTTTTAATTCATTGCTCACAACTATATGAATTTTTTGACATAAACCAAAATATGGACAAACACAAAATGATTTAAAACTCAAATATGAATGAATTACGATAGTATTTTATTAGAAATTTTTTATTGTTATATATAAGAGATTTTTGTTAAAATTTATTTTTTTAATTAGATATCTTATATATAGATATTATTGAAAAATGAAATAGGTAAATAAAGTTAATTTAATATAAAAAATTAAAATGTAAGATGAAATGTGTATGTAGGATGAAAATAGCTGCACCCTTATCTTATTCAATAAAAAATCGACATGCTTATTACCGGTATTTTCATTATATTCTAGTTTTTTTTTGAAAACCTTCATTATATTCTAGTTGATGCCACTGTTTGGATTTAGCATACAATGTGAAAATGACTACAGCATACATGCATTTGCGCAGTCATTCCTTAATTAATTTACACGTTGGAGAACACCATATCAGCCTTCACTAAACTCTACAAAAGCCAATTGAAGCATTAATAAAAAAAGGGGGGCTTCATAGCTGAGTCTGCATTTTGACGAGTAACCATATTCATGGTCTCTGCACTACTGAACTGTTTTTTACTAATGCAACAGGGGGCAATAACTGATTAAGCTTATGTAAATCCTAAGGCTGGATTGAAAGTGAAAATATTAGTCCCTAGGGCGGGCCATCCACAAAGAACCAAGTGCTCGGAGACGCGAGAAGTAATCATTGATAACGAGAAGGGCACGAGCAGCTTGCCGAGTGGTCAGAATCCGATACAATTGTTGCAGAGTTTGCTGTCTTAATAGGTCAGCCTAACAAGCAAAATAGCATACACATTAATTCCACAAAATGATAATTTCATAACTAATAAAAGGGTGCACAGAATAAGTGACAAATTTGGTATATTACCTGAATAATGAAGTTCTGCCGTGTGGCAAGCTTGCCCATAGCAATTGCCATTTGGCCCATGTAGTCGGTAACATCTGAACCAGTAGAGCCATTAGTAGATGAGGAGAGTGTGTCGACAAGCGATTGTTGCAAAGCTTCCATCCCTTGTGATAAGGCATCTTCAGTCTGCTGGGAAGATTTCTGTAGATTGCATATTCCCATCAACTGCTGATCTGTTAAAGGCTCAAGTTGATTCCCAAGTATCTGATGACCACATCCAACAACAAAGTCAAACACGATTGAATTTCAGTAAATCGACTTTTACTTTAAGATGAGCAAACAGATAGTTGACAGTGATGATTGATCACCTTGAGAAGTTCAGAGGAGCGGGATCCTCCCAACCACATAAAACACCTTTCGGCAGGTGTCTTCCACATGCCAGAAAGCATGTGGAATACATCAGCCTTGACAGCAATGCTCTTTAACCTGAATATCTCATCATAGTGTGTCATAACACTATCAACATGAATTCGCAATCCATTATCTACCAGATGAGAATTCACAGCCGATCGCAGCTCATGTATTAGATGCTGATGTTCATCAAGCCAGCGTGCATACTCAAAATCAAATGTTAAGGCCCCTGAAGTTAGTACAAGCAAACACTTTAGGAATGGTTAAATAACATGTATATTCTCAACTAGTTTTATCTTTGCTGAACATAAATTTTCCCAAAGACTTTGTAGGAATGCAGGACAAGAATTTGTAAACCTATTTATCAAGGGCATGTTAAAACCTTAGTTCAATATATCAATACTTATCAGAATTTCCTTGGACTCAGTTCAAGCTCTATGGATGAGTCAAAGTCCTTATAAATCAGGGATAGAAGCAAAACAAGTATACATTTATCCAAAGTAGCTTACCAGTTCCCACCACAGAAAGACCGTGATCCCCTGGAAGTCCAACAAACATACCCTGCATTGACATATCAAACCAAGAATGAAAATGGACTTCAGAGAAACAAAAATGTTTTCTTTTGGGTAAAAACTACAAATGTGTATGCACCTGCTGGCGTGCTCGTTGAACCTCTTGCTCAAGTTGCGAAACCTTGAGTCTACTATTCTCCAGCTGCTGGACATATGCCTATCCAAAACCAAAACCTATAAATGTTCCAAATATACTTCATTCAATAACTTAAGAATACGTAATTATTTTCAATAAATAAGGTCTCAGATTTTAGTGAAGAAGTTGAGCTAACTGTTTAAGAAGGCATCACAAATTAACGAAAACTGTATGCCTATTCCTGCCTAAAGAGGAAACTAAAGTGATAAGAGGCAAGCTGAATAAAGGGGTAGGCATGTAAGTTGAATAAGAGAACACAAGGCATTTATATCAAACCAAACCTATAGCTAGCAGTGGATCTACACTTCTACAGGGTAGTGTGGACCAAAATATTCATGTCTGAATTCACATAACAGCAGCATAGAGCTAAAACATGTAGCACACAGGGTATGATGCATATGCATTAAAGATCATTAATGAAGAGCCGACATGATAATTAACATCAGATGATTTAGATTAGAAAAGATGCATACTTTCTTCCTAATTCGACTCTTCCTTGCTGCTTCTCGATTCTGAGCCAACCAACCTAGTGCCTGCAAATTTATCAGCCCAAAATAATCACATTAACATTCCAAATTATCTTACACTAAAAAAGGAAAAGAAATAAAACATTTTTACAGTCGACTTTAGGTCAGAACCTTTTGGTCACCAGTTCTTCCATTCGCCTGCTCTATGGAATTGGAATCCACTACTACTAGTGCTCCATGCTGAGCTCCACGAAGCTAAAATGCAATTAAAATCAGATACTTTAATCGCAAAGTAAAGCACAATACAAACCCACATTATCTGGTATCCTAAATTTACAGCAACACACTGAACAAAACATGCACTAAATTGGACCCTTCAGGAAGATCAGAACAACCTAGACCTAGAGATATGAAAAATCCAACAGTTCCAATTCAAAAAGAAAAAAAAGAAATTCTAAATTCCAGAAAAATGACCCACCAGTAGTAAACCTTATAGATTCCCATCAAGCAACATAGTAAAACACTGACTGTATCGAAAAAAAACATAGTAAAAGACACATGTTCAAACAAAACAGAGACGAGAGCGAAAGACAGGTACATGGTTTTTGTCTTCAGTGTCGATATCTGTGGAGGTGCCAATCTGCTGACTGAGCTCGGCCATAGCCGAGTCACCCCAATTCTCGAAGTGGCCGTTGTTTCCGGACGACGTCGTTCCCCTGTGATGCTGGTACATGTACTGCTGCTCTCCGGACAAGGTTGACCCTATGTCCAAACACCCCGGGCTCTAAAACAAACACCATTAATTTCATTAACAAAACGAAACAGAGTACTACGATTTCGAAGTACAAAGATGATTTGGTAAGATTGAGAAGTGAACCGTGTTCATGGCCGCATAGTGGAAAGTATTAGGTACAACAGCAACGTTGTTGTTGTTTGCTTTTAAGCTGAAGATAGAGCCTATAACACAGTTCAACAGAACTTCCTATAAGAGTAAAATAAAAATTTTCATTCAAGAAAACAATATACTAAAAGAGGAAGGAGAGAATACTTGGGCTTAGATCAAGAGGATCATCATGAGGAAACACAGTAGAGGAATGTTCAAGCTCTCCAAGATCCGCAAAACGCGTTTGGGTGTCATCTCCTCTGTTTTTTGAAGTTCACAACACAGAAACAGAGGAACCAAAATCAAAGACTTCATCTTTTTTGTGCAAAATCAACACCCAACAAACAAACAAAAGAACCATAACTAGTACAAGAGACCCATGAAAACAATAAAAGCAGAGCCAAGGAAAGCTATTATCTACCTGAAATAGAAGGAAGAGTGGGAATACAGTTCTGGGTTCGGTTGAACTGGTTTGAAGCTCTGCATTTCTTGAACTTACTTGAGGGTTTGATAACAATCTCTTAAGAAAAAGCAAAGCAAAAGATGATGTTCATTAGACTACATGTGAGGTCGAGGAGAAGGAGAAGGAGAAGAAAGAAGAGAAAAGGAACAGGAGGGTAGTGAAGTGAGATTGAAAAGAAAAATGATACAAATTATAATGTTTTTTTGGTAATGATACAAATTATAATTTATAATGTTTGATTTACCTTTAAGAAGAGGATAGCGTATCAGGACTTCTAATATATTAAATTTTAAACAACTGAGGGCTTTTTATTATTGCTTTCTGACTTTGGCATTTTAGCTTCCCAAGGCCCCCGCCACAATTCTCCCTCCTCCCCCACTCTATCCCCCTGGGGCGTCTCTCTCACTCTCCGCAGTCTTTCATGTCACTGCTGAAAATAACGGAGGAACCCAGATCGAAAATGGAAATGACAGATGCAAAATCTGCACTCCAGTACAACATACAGAATAGTTAAGTAAATTCTCTTTGCCACGGTAATTATTGATGACACATTGACACTATAATGGGTCCATTGGTATCACGACATCTAACAACTACTTTGCGCACCATAATGAGGTGATGTTGCTGGGTCATGATGAGAAGAACTTGCTGAATTTGGTGATGCATGTGATGTTGTGTTGGTGGCGAAGACGTGGTTGATCTCCAACAGCGTTGGATTAACCTTCCTTTTCATGGGAGTGGGCGGTGAAGGAGGAGGAGAGATAAATGGAGGAGGGTTTTCGAAGGGAAAGAGAAACAAAGAAAAGGATGGAGAGGGGTGGTGGGTCTGGAGATGGAGGATGGCTTGGCAGCAGTGGCTGCCATGGGTCTGAAGCTACAAGTTTTTTTCTGATTAAAAAGTGTTTTTTAGTGTTGTTGTAATTGTAACACTCCGCTCAAAAAATTTACCCTTTTAACGGGACAAAGCTGGTTACAGAGAGTTGTAACCGTACTTTTAGCTCTTTTCGAACTAATATTCGAGTTTAATATCGAGATATACTCGATTCTAGGGGAAGATAAAATTTACGTTCCGAGGTGGTAGATTATGTTAATACGAGTCATTCGGTATGTCCAGAATATTTTCCGAGTCTATGAGCTGTTTAATATAAATTTATTCAGTTTACGGAAATAGTGAATGCTATTTACCTTATCGTAAAAAGGTGACTTTACGATAAGTCGAGAATTTAGGGAAGGTTCTTTCGGAAAAGTTGTAGGGGGCGTTAATAAGAAGTCGTGGGTATGTCCTACGCTTTAATCGGAGATCGTATGTGGAAGTTATTAAGAATAATGTGATATTACTGTACGGTAAATAGTAAATAGCAAAATATCTATTTACTATTCATAGTAACTTTTTATAATTCAATCTGGACCGTCAGATCAATCAGATATTTGATTTGGATCGTTAGATTATATATATATATATGAGTTGACTGAGACGGGCTCTCTCTCTCTCTCCTCCCTCGAGCAGCTCGAGACCGCCTAACTACTCCACCGGCGGAGCGCGTCTCGCCTCACCGTCGCCACCATCAGCCTCGCCTTGCCCTAGAGACCAAGCCCTGGCCTCCAGCCATACCAGAGCCGCCGTGAGCGCCACCCAGCAGAGCTGAGAGCAACTCGAGCGTTATTCCCTCGACCTCGACGTAAAACCAGGCGAGAGGAAGGGCAAGGAGCTTCTAGAAGCTACCAGGAGCAAGGAGGAGGCGATCTGTTGGAGTTCACAAAGAGTGACTCCAAGGTATGAACCTCGATTTTTCTTGTGTTTGAGGTGTTGTTAAACTGTTTAGGATGCCTAGATGCTAGGAATGCAGGTGTAGAAGCTCGGTTTGGCCGGAAAAGCTCGGTTTTTCGGCAAACCAGTGATCAAAGAAGACAAGGGTAAAATCCTAGTTTTTATCGTGTCAGATTTACCTTTTACCGTTTTACTGTGAGGTGTGAAATGCCAGAATTGCCCCTGGTTGTTCAGGTTAATTACAAGACTGCCACTGAGAATGAAATTCTAAAAATGTCATTGGCAGATTTGTATATTTACAAGACTGCCAATGAGGTTAAAAAGATGATACTGCCCTCAACAGTTTAGATAATTACAGGGCTGCACTTGAGGGTAGAATTCCAGAAATACCTCTCGCAGCTTAGCATATTTACCAAGCTGTCATTGAGGCTGAATTGACAATATTGCCCCTGGCAGTTTTAGGTATTTACAAGAGTGTCATTGGAGATAAATTGACTATTATATCAT
Source organism: Comarum palustre (assembly GCA_951800085.1). NCBI lineage: Eukaryota > Viridiplantae > Streptophyta > Magnoliopsida > Rosales > Rosaceae > Comarum > Comarum palustre. The sequence continues at coordinate 4,231,954 of OX637586.1, read as the reverse complement.
TGGTGGATTTATATAATTATGTGGTTGTCATTATATTCTGTTTATATGTGTATGGTTGTTATAGATACGTATGGTGGAATGTTCGGGATAATCCCGATAGATAGTTGGTTGGTGGATTCCTCAGCGGAGAGGTTAAACTTCGGATATACAATAGGCATTTGCTATCCATATTAATAGATCGACCGATATATAGAGAAGCGTGATTTTCCCGGTTAGAGTGTTAATTAAAATAAGAGCTACGTGTGGCTTGATCCTTGAGTACAGGGTACGTATGCAGCCTGACCGGGTTTCGGGTGCAGTCACAAGTAATATTTAGACCCTAGGTCCTCTAAAGTAATTAGTACGAAATCCAAATGCGAAAATCGGGATAACCTCCGGTTGTGAGGTCTATTCCGCTGTCATTTGGACTGTTGAAAATAGTTTTTAAAAGGGTTATCCCTTCTCAAGGGGGATCACGAGTAAACCTCTCTTGGGATGAGTCCTGCACGCCCTATCCCGGGTTTAGGGAGGTAAATTTGGACCGGGACATGACAGTAATTATACAGAGACCGTCTAGGTTTTGCTGTTATGTGAAAATTACAAGGTTGTATTTTGAGATCTGTCTCCGCAAATGAAACATTGCCACATGTTTAGAGCCCGCACATATGTACCATACAACATGTGCATTTTAGCGTTTTTCTTGACAAATACCAAAATAAATATGGATAAAAAAGAAAAGAAAAAAGTACCAAAATGATAGACATCACAAATCAGGTAAAATGGTATCAAAACAAGATTTATTTAAATGATACTTTTGGTTATATTTTCATCAATCCTTAAATACAATTAGAGATTTAAAGAAATTGAGAATGAAATATTTCTTTATTCATGCAATGAATGGATAAGAATGGAGCTATGATAGGAAAATATTAAGTTTAATTACCTACATTATTTTTGATCCAACAATCACTCTAATTGCTAAAATCATTCTCTTGATACAAATAATCATTGACCCTAATTTCATCCACCAAGATCATAAACTCGATATCTTTTTTGTCCAAGAGGATACCCAAGAAAGATACAACGATGCGCACGTTTGTCAAATTTTTGTTTTGGGGTAAGATTGGTGGCAAAACATAAGCAACTGAAAACCAGAATATGAGAATAAGTGGGTGGAATGCCATGTAACAACTTATAAGGGGACTTGTATGAAAAAAGTGGTGTGTGGAGTCGGTTTATAAGATAACAAGCAGTAACAATGCTTTCTCCCCAAAACTTTAAAGGTAGATTTGCTTGAAAACGAAGAGCACGACCCACATTTAAAAGATGACGATGTTTGCGCTTAAAGACTCCATTTTGTTGTAGAGTGTAAGTATAAGTGTGTTGGAAAATAGTTTCATGAGAATCAAAAAAGGAACGCATTGATGTAAATTCACACCATTATCTTAATGTCACGGTTGAATTGAATTTTGACCCAAGAGAAGAAATTTTGTATCAAAGGTTGTATGTTGGATTTTAATTTCATGAGATGTAGTCAAATGTAGTGGGTAAAATCATCAACAATGGTAAGAAAATAACGTGCACAAAATGAGTGTGAGTTTTGTGTGGCCCTAAATATCTCAATGAATTAAGTCGAAAGGTGCATTTGATTTTATTGAACTAGAAAGAAAAGACAAACGAGTTTGTTTGACTAAAGGGCAAATTTCACACATGTTGTGTGTCAAAAACTATTTCATGAACGGTTTGAGATAACCAGTTGAGAGGTGAAAATGATAGGTGCCCAGACCTTTGATGTCATAAGTCTGAGGTACGTGTGACATGATTTGCAAGACGAGGATTTTGGCTTCATGTCAAGAAGTAGAGTCCATTAAATTGCTTGCTCAGGCCAAGAGTCCTCTTCGTATCCATGTCCTGCACAACATATAAATCCTGGAAAAAAAATCACAATGCATTACAAAGTCCAAGTCAATTTACTCACAGATATCAAATTGACTCGGAATTTAGGTACATGGAGAACACCACTAAGATTCAAATGTGTTGACAACTTAATCGTTCTAATGCTCGCAATGGTAGCTTTCCCACCATTAGGTAAGCCAACGAAATCATGTGATGATGTAATTTTGTTGTGAGTAGGTGACAAATAAGAAACATGATTTGCCGTTCCAGTGTCTACGATCCAATATAATATTGAATGAGGATCGTTATGTGTAAGGTTGCAGTTGGGTGTGGCCATGCGTTGGTATGGTGGATCATTGGTAGGTATGTCATCATATCTGGTGTGGTTTTGGACAGTGTGTCCTTCTGCGTTGGTCATAAGTTGGTTTGGTAGTATATGGTTTGATAGTGTGTTTGCGGACGGTATATGGTTGAGCCTCTAGAGTCACTAAGATCAGTGCTCTGATACCATAAAGAAATTAAGAATGAAATATTTCTGTCTTGATACCATGAATGGATATAACAATCCTACATATATATAATGAGAATGAAGCTATGCTAGAAAAGTATCAAGTCTAATTACCTTTATATATTTCTGATCCAACAATCACTCTAATTACTAAAATCATTCTATTGATACAAATAATCATTGAACCTGATTTGATCCACAAAATCTGCTATTCATTGGAATGTATTAATTCCAGCCATTAATATGATTTAAAACATGGTATTTCCTTTGCAAAAATATGTAACATACAAAAAAAATTGGTTTCTCTTTGTAGTACTCAATGAAGTCTTAAGTCGATTTCAAGAAATCCATCATATAACGAATTCTTTGTTTTTGTTTCCATGAAACCTTTTTTTCCTTTATTGTTTGCTCATATCCTAAGTGAAGCCAACTTCCTCGCTGATTCTATAGCTAAGATTGGTCACTCCTTGTCACAAATTTCTTTCCTTTTGTAGTACTCCTTGACGTCTCAAGTTGATTGTTCAAGAAATCAATCGTATAGCTAAGTCCTTGCTTAGTTGCTTTTATCCTTTGTTGTTTGCTCATGGCCTAAGGAAATCCAACTTTCTCATTGATTTTATAGCTGAAATTGGTCACTCCGTCAAATACTAAAGCTTAAACCCAAGTTGCTCCTCCTCAAGCTGCTAAAACCCCTTCGTTTTGATCTTACTCCAATTTGGTTGTCCTAGAGGGTGGGACGATTTTCATTGTTAGAGCAACTTCCCCCGTAGAGGAAAAAATGGGTTTTAGGCCAAATCTACTCCCATCGTATGCTACTTCCCATTTTTTAAAATTTTTTTTGCCCTAGCTTCATTCCGTAGGTCAAATTTGGTTTGAAGAATTGGAAGACCAAAATAAGGGGACCCATCGCTTTTGGGGTAATTTTTGTTTTTGTTGATGAGTAGTTTATGTTTTTAAGAATACAATTATCTTGCATAAGTATGCTAATTATGGTTTTTATAAAAAATGTTAATTATGTTTTTATAATAAAGATAATGTTGAACTCTTCAATATAAGTATAATATTTGATATGTTTAGATTAATTTTTAATAAAGTATATTTTCAAGCTTAATAATTTAATTATGCATACACGTTTTAGTCTTCTGTAGGAAATAAACTAGATTAATTTTATTAATAGCCTCATCAAAACATTCTCGAAAATATATTCTGAGCTCGGAAAAAGAGTGCTAAATTGAAAAGTATGGAAACATAAACAACAATGTAAAATACAACAATGAAAATAACCAGTCGTTATTGAAACATATGAAAATTTAAAATTAGCTAATATTCTAGGAGGCCGGCACCACTTTCTCCATATCTATCACTTGTTCTGAATCCGTCTCTACCTCTTTGATTAACTCTAGACACAGCTTCGCCATTACTTACGATATATTGTTCAGATGCACCGCTTATATTCTGATGCTCAATTGATCGAACATGACCACGAAGTTTACAGACTGGAAAACACAAATCAAAAAATCGACTTTGAAGAGACTGATAAGTTTTAATCCTTTCCCCGCTCTTCCCCTCATTGTAGGCAGCAACAACCCTCCCCCATAGTGCATCCTTTTTCTGGTTTACACCATTGATTGGGCATTGAGAAACATCAAGATATATATATGACACAATTGTATATCTTCTTCCACCGTGAAATTCAACCCACGTTTAGAAGACATTGAAGTAGTGAAGAGGAGTAGTAGAAGTACGTGTGTTAAGTATTGTGAGAGAAGCAAGGTATTTATGGTTATCAAGTGGATACACAACAGTTTAAGTATGTAAATCCAATGGTGTCAATGCATTTGCGTAATCTGATCTAGTGGTTGGGTTTCAAGGCAATCTTCTCTTATCTAATCTTGTTGGAATGTGTGTCATATGAGAATAATTCCACCAGCTCAAAAGCCGATCCAGTTAAATGATGCATATAATTTTTTTGAAATGTGTGTGAAATGTGATGTTATTTTGAATACTGGTAGTTTATTGATTCCAAATACATAAATTTAATACAAAATCTTAAGCGAAAGACACTACATAAAATGAAAATTAAAACTCCAATACAATACTTCAAGGTTCATCTCCATGATTTTCCCATAGATGATCAATCAATGCATCCCTAAGTTCAAAGTGAGTCTTCTTATCTTTGATTTGGCGATTCTGAGCAAGAAAGTTGGCAAATCGTGCATCTCTATCAAGAACCATTTCGACAGTTGGGGTAGGTGCATGATTAAACTCCCTTATTGGAGCAGTTAAATCACGCTCATCCTCAATAATCATATTGTGCATTATGATACATGCAGTCATGATGTCATGTAAAACACGTTTATTCCAAAAACGTGCTAGACGCTTAACTATTGTCCAACGTGCTTGAAGGGCGCCAAATGCACGTTCCACATCTTTTCTACGTGCTTCTTGCTTACTAGCAAAGTATTGTTTTTTTCCGTCCTGGAGGATCATGAATAGTTTGAACAAGTGTTGACCACTTACGATAGATGTCATCTGATAAATAATAACCGTCATCGTATTGCTTGTTCTTGATAAAATAAGTACAAGTGGTGATTTACCTGCACCCAGCTATGCGAATAAGTTGGATGCTTCCAAGACATTGATGTCATTGTTGGAACCTGGTAATCCAAAATAAGCATGCCATATCCAAAGATCATAATCAGCTACTGCTTCAAGAATAATTGTTGGTGATCCACTACACCCAGCATAAGCACCTGCCCAATCTGTTGGACAATTTTTTCACTTCTAGTGCATGCTATCTAATCTTCCTAGCATTCCTGAAAATCCACGTTTCTCACAAATGAAAAGGAGTCTTGCAACATCATTTTCTGTTGGTCTTCTGAGGTATTGCTCCCCAAATATCTCTATGACGACACGAAAATACTTCTGCAAGCATCTAATTGCTCTAGATTCACCGTTTTTCAAGTAATCATCGAGTGAATCAGCAGGGGCACCATATGCTAGCATCCGAAAAGCAGCTGTAATTTTGAGATAGGTTGACAATCCGAGCTTACCGATTCCATCGCGTTGTTGCACAAAGAAGTCGTCATGATTTTTGACCGACTCAGCAATTTGATGAAATAAATTTTGACTCATTCGGAATCGTCTATGAAATTTTACCTCAGGAAATCAGGGGACCTCTGCAAAATAATCTATAAACAGATTGTGTGCAGCAGCTTCTCGATCACGATAAATGGTTATGTGACCAGGAACTCCACCTCTCCTTGATTGAGCATCGTCGTCTTCGTTGTTGAGATGTTCCGCCATGAGGAGATTGTTATTTGCATACATACGAAGCAACAAGTCTTGCTCTTGATCAAAAGAAGCCAAGATAGAATTACAATACTCCACGGTTCCATTTGAAGATAGAGAGGATGATGATATATAGGATGGATCTTATTGTGATTGAACTGAACTTGATAGAGATGAAATAATACTAAGTGAAAAATGAGATGATGGAAACATTGACAATGTGTATGCTTTTATAGAATTTTTTTCTTGAAATTATAGTCGTTTTTATAGCCGTTTTTTATCAATCATTACAAAATTTCAATATAGATCTATCAAACCAGCCGTTGTTGTCAATTTTAAAAAAAACCTAATCGTTGTATAGACGTTATTTGTAGTCATAATATATAGTTGTTTAGTCAAATTAAACATATTATTTTTTGATGTTCAATTTATAACAATAAAATATTTCTTTTTGGCCTACAACATTTAACCTATGGAGGAGCAACATTTTATTTAGTAGGCTAAATAAGAATCTAAAAAAGAATATTCTCATGTGGTAGGCTATTTCGTTTTGGGATTTTGGCCTACAGGGGGAGATGCCCTTATAAACTTACAATCTTACTTTTTCTCCTAAGAAAAAAGACAACAAAATGAAAAGAAACAAATTGTTCCGGACAAAGGTATCAAGTTGAGATTTTGTTTTGTTTAGGGTACACTTTCAATTTGAGGGATGGATGATAGTTATTAGGGGATTCACGATGGAAGAGAGAGCCTGTGGGATGATCAAACCCAGACTTGCCCCAAGACAAAAGAAAACGACCCCTACTTAGTTGATTCTCTGTCTCACGCTAGATGGTGTAGGGGTCTCTTCCTACTCTGAGCTGGCCTAGCTCATTGATTCTCTCTATCTGTCTCCAACACTATCCTTCTCTTCCCCTGCTTCTGTAGACCCAGAATTATTTACTAGTATCACTGTGAGGATCGCAGCAATATACGTACCATGGGGAAGAGCGTCTCTGTGCGTGAAAACTGATGGGATGTGAATCAAATGAGACCAAAATTTTTCACGCATCAGTGTAATTTTTATATTCCCTGTTTGGCGTGGCTTGAAATGGAACCTCTTGGTAATGGCAAACCAGTTTCACAACACACAATACCACCAACACTCGGCCGCTTATTTACTGTTGCTTCTGCTTCGGCGTGTGGCAGGCTCAATTGGCAGCATTGCATTTACGTCTTTGCATGCAAACTGCAAAAATACTTCTTTTTGTTGGGCCAAACGAGGAATATGATCTATCCCATGGAGCCAGTGGTACACATAATGGCGTGTCAGTTTCCCTCTTGGTGTTTCTGGTTCATGCTCTATGATACTACTACTTGAAGTAGTACTAGACTAGTACATGTGCATTGTTTGGTGTCTCAATGTGTGTGAGAGACACGGAGGAAAGAGAGAAGAAGATCTTGGTGATGGACTGATGGCTGATGACGCAATGGCCTCACGTGACTTTTATCTTGGTCATCTTGCGCATCATCACATCATCACAATGCCTTTTCCAGTTTTCCATTTATAGCTCAGTGTGTGCATGGCCGGTAGGGATTTAAGGTCGGTGTAAGAAATCAATTTGGGTCTTTATAATTTTTTTTTAAATAAAAAATTTGAATATTTTCTTTCTTTTAAGAAGTCAGAAAATATCAGAATGTAAGCTCTTTGATTTTATTAAAATAACGCTAAATATCTGAAATTAAGCAATAACAAAAAATTAATATGCTTGCAAACAAAATTACATAATTTTTAAAAACATGAAGATCTAAAGTATTATTTATAGTGAAATCTTCCGACGATTCTAACATTATAAGACCACAAAATTAGAAGATTATTCAATATCAAACTTAAAATACTAAGAACATTCATGGCTCGTTAGATTTGATAATCACTAGATTTAACTAAAAATAAAGTAGTCATAATGTGTTGATCAATATTGTTACTGTTAAATGAAAAAATATACAATAAAGGAAATATACTTCCTCATTAATAACCTTTATAATTATAGTCATTTCTAAATTTGATAGTAAAATTTTTTTTTCGATAGAGATTTGATAACAAAAGGTTAAAAACTATATTATTATAATAAAAAAGACAATAAATATATGTTAATTAATTAACCAATCCTAAACCTCCGTGTTTTTAATTTGCTCGTAACAAAAGATAAGACATAATTTTTTAAATTATATATAAGCTACATAGGTAAGAAATAGACTAAAATGAAGATTTGTGTGCTCCTCTGCCCCCCGGGCCGTGTGCAGTCGCACTGCCTGCGCTGGGGTAAGGCCGGCCGTGAGTGTGTGTAGGATCTTTACCTGCAAAAACTGAGCTTCTAAAGTTTGCTGGGTTGTAAATTTGTAATCTTGTATGACCAAACAGAAGAGAAGTCATCATCACCAAAAAAACAGAAGCGAAGTCATGGCTCTTCTTTTGTCACTCAATTACTGAATGAGCCAAAAGGAGAAAGGAGCTTGGAACTTGTACCAAGATTTGGACTTTCGATGAGTTTAAATTAATCTGACATGATCGTTTTTCAGACGCAAAAGATATTTCCCAGCTTTGTAACATAAACAATAATGACTAACACAGTTGTGGTTGTGCGACTAAACAGATTGTGGTTGTGCAATAGACAAATTCATGTGTTACATTAAAGTGTACAACCAGGGCCCAATAAGTTACGAAAATGCCATACAATGTTGCAAAACAATCAATGGCCAAGTTATACAATTGAAGTTGCTCGCCCGTTCTAATATGTAAGCTTTGAACCTGAGTGAGTGAGTGACCAACTTCTTTCCTCAACTCAGACCCCAATTGCAGCTCTGCCTGTCGATCAAGTTTTCGCTCTTCTGCGTGTAACAAGATTAGATACCCTAAAACAAAACACAAAGGATTTGTTTTGGATGAGTGATCAGAGCTATTAATTATATTGTACAATTTACGAGTGAGTTTTCAAGAAGGGAGCGTTTCAAGTGTGTGGTGGTTATCAATCCGATTGTGGGAAAATACTTCCCTTGCCCGAGCACTCCTATGTTGAAGACGCTGGTGTAGCATGTCCGACATCTGGTTGAAGAATTCGGCATCCCACCGATGAATTAACAGCGGGTCTTCTGCATAACATATATAGATCGATGTAACAGCACTTTCCACAACCACCATTGCTATTCCCACCTGAAAATTTTCATGATCCATGGTTTATTTACTCTATCAGATAATAAATACTGCAAACAAAGCTCTATAAGTGGTTTAGGATAGACAACCAATAAGATACACTACTCAACATTTTATTTAATCCGCTTGAGGCCAACACCAGATAGAGGTTATGGATGTATAATGATCTAAAGGCAAGTGATTATTTGACTGTCAACTAGGGGATGCCGTTCACACTTTACTTTATCTATAATGATCAACTGATTCAAGAATTGGAAAAGATGGAAAACAAACAAGGGAGCTACTGCAAGAACAGGATAACGAGGGACGTAGAAATGAATGCCAGTTTCAACTAAAGAAAAGTAAGTATCAAGACAATCAAAAGTCGAGTGCCCATATCAACTTGATTAGGATCATGAGAAAATCTTCACTAAGTTCTCATAAAGATCCAGAAAGCTTGTCAAAAATTAAGCACCGGGAGATTTAAGAAATTCCATTAAAACTCTATGTACCATTAAACCAGTTACAGTTAATCTTTCAACTTGCCAACATAAAGAAAAAAAATCAGCAAAACAAAGGGATATCCCACATTCAAGAAACTTACCAAGATCATTCCCATCAAAATTGCAGTGGAACCGACCATAGCCACTCTATCCCTATATTTAACCCATGCCCAGATGCCTGAGCAAGTTCCGGTAATAAGCCCACCCAACAGTGTGCCCATCAATAATACAGCACCTGAGCAATCATAGGCAATGAGAGACTCGACTCCAGTAGACTGAAACAACTCCCAAGCGTCCCTCGCTGAATGATTGAAACTTTTCCCAGAAACAGCTATCTGCAGGGAACATGAATCATAACTAAGTCTAAAACGAGTTCAAGAAAATAGCAAGAATTAACTGGTGGTTTAGGGATTGAGAGCACACCAATATCAGGAATGATAAATTTTTGTAAAACAAACATTTAAGGACACAGAATATGTGTAGGGAAGATAAAAGCAACCAAAGGTGAAAAGAAAGGCTGTTATTTTGAAATACAATCAATGACCTGCCTTGCATTTTAACTTGCATATAAATAGAAGAAAAAAAAAAATATATATATATATATATATATTTCTTTTCGGTAAAATAAAACTTCTGCTGTTTACACTGTAGGAAAAGTTTAGGGTTTTTTTTGCCCTTGACATCTCACCAACATTGTAAGGTTGCTGTACTAATGCAGATCCAGTGCAGCAAACATTTAGGACGTAAACAATTACAAAATGTAGCTATGATCCATTAACAAGTCAAATGCAAATCAAAATGACAAAGGTTCTAAAGAAGTACCTGCACATAGGCATACTTGTTAAAGAATCGCACAAGTGTCTCCACAAGATGAAAGAGGAAATCGACACAACAAAGTAGACACTCATTGTTGCCAATCTTGGACCGAACTCCCCTGATCTGAATTATATTTCAGAATTTTAGAACAAAACTAATCACTGTCGTATGTATATGGAAATGACCAGTGAATCATCACAAAGAAAAGACTAAGCAGGTATATATACCTTCCAGCGCAAAGATCGAATGGCAGCTGTAAAGAGTGAACCGTAGCAGATGCTGCCAAAAGAAGTTGTGACTGCATAGCGAAGAGACTTCATTAGTGACTTTGGAGGTATTGATGAGGCCTCTCGACCACCATGGGAAAGAACGAGAAACACCATCCCAGACACTATAACATGTACAGTATTACAGACAACAGCACCCGTCCAAAATAAGCTTACAGAGAGAACCTACGTGCATTTGTGACAGCATTATTAGTGTCATTACTTGAGACATGTTTTATGTTTTATTTCATTTCTATGCCATGAGAATAGATGAAAGAACAGGAAAACTTGCCAGCTCACCACAAGAAGCCACCAGCGTCCACCATCTCCAATGCCTAAAGCTACAACACCAGCAGCCCCAAAAGACCATATTCCCATCCATAAAAGCATAATAAGCATAAATGCATATGCTACCCTCATAACTTCAGGTAGACTCCATACCATCTTGACAGCTGCTTGTAGCACCAGCATGGTAAAGGGTAGTCTATTAATTAAAACTAGAGTCAGAAAGACTGCAAAGGAATCTGATCATTTGGAATCTAATTTATGCATAGCATGTTTGCGTTTATGTGTAAGAGTGATAATGTGTGTGTGTGAGATAGAGAGAGAGACATGATCAGTCAATATAAGTTAATTACATCTCTAAGCATCGTATCATTTGAAAGTAATTGGATGGAATTGAGAGTTTCTACAACCTAGCTAAGAATCGAGTAATGAAAACTGAAAAATTGAATTCAGAAACCTAAAACCAGTATACACAACTGGAACCCTCTCAAACCTAACTACAAAGTACTACTACCCAAGATCCACATCATATAATTTGTAAAATAGATATAACCCAAAACAAGCTCTAATTTGTAAATATAGTTAAAACCCTGGCAATCCAGCCTCACGGTGTAATACCAGGATGTCGACATATACGTACAAGAATCGTTACTGTTTTTCAAAATGCTAAGAGAAGTAGTCTACAGATTTCCAACCTTTGAAGGTGAACCTACTAGATTTGGCATCCCTTTCTCCTGATTCTTCACTTATAACCTAGACAAGTATCATTCAAACTTTTTATTTTTGACATACAATATGATAATGGTCCAAACAGAAGAACCAACTGAATGTGCTAAATGCTCTATAAAAAAACTCCAACCAAATCATACTGATCTCTCATACTCCACTAAATCTCTACACATTATCTAGACTTGTAAAGTTGTAATGCACCAAAATAAACAATAAACTCATACCTGTCTATGACTGCCAAAACATACAAGAACAACAACCCAGCTCCGACCGCAAATGTAACTCCCCAAAAGAACTGATCCATCCAAAAACACAGAACACTGAGCACAGCAAGATAAGTGGTCAAGATATGCACCGCAATCTTCATCATATGACTCCCCTGAGATCCAAGGAACAACAACCAAGTCCAACCAAGAACAGTCCCAACTCCGCCGGCAAGAGCATAAAGCGGCCAGTAATCCTCAGTCAATCCCTTCTGATTTTCCAAGTACTTCTTCGTGTACTGATCTAAGTTCAGCCTATCTAATTTCTTAAACCTATTGAGCCCCAAAACCGTCAGAGCTCCTCCCAATAAAATCAAATGAATCATAAATATCCCCAACCAGAACACATCACGCCATCGCCGTGACGGCTCCGCGGCCATGGTTTGGCTGCCGTCGCCGCTCCGGCTCCGGCTAACATTCTATAGTCAAAACAAATGAATTAACATTCTTTTCAATACAAATTGAACTGAAGCAAACAATTTCAACATAAACAAACATAGTTGAGAATTTTAGAGACATGAAGTGAACTGATCGTACATAACAACTATAACAAAAACATCATAGTATGATACAATTGAGTTAAAAAGGTCAAGTCTTTGCATGAAGATGTTAAAAAGGAGAGGTGGGGTTACCGGATCGGAGGCGGAGTTGACGGAGGAGGAAGAGGAGGAGCTGTGAGAGACGTTCATGCTGAGCTGGACTGAAAGCCGCACATTATTATTGTTTAGAGGAGTTTGAGGGTTTTGTGAGGAGTTGGTTATATGTAAGTACACAACTATATAAGAGCTGAAGATTAAGGAAGAAAGAAAAAAACGTGAAGGATCAAGGCGAAGAAGGAGAAGGGGTTTTTGTTTTCTTATTTCATTATTCAAGAACAAAGAAAAAAAATGTTCAAATCAAAAAAAAAGAACAAAGAAAAAATGTGGAAGACGGAACAGAAAATAAGTGATCTTTGGGTTTGGTTGCAGTGTTTGAGTTTGACCACTGTGCAGAAATGGTGGGTTGTCCTGATTTGCAATTTTACAAATTTAGTCGGGGTAAATTTGTTAGGATTGATAAGGAGGTTGGTCAAGTCTGGAGACTAGTATCTCTACTGCCATCCCTAATCGTCTAGAAGAGAATTCTGGATGAGTTCATAGTGGCCCAATTTGCAAGAGTGGTCAACAACCAAGTTGAGCATTTTTAGAACAAGAACACGATGGATTCTGTTTTATTTATTTGGGAGAGTATAGCTAGGAAATCCTCCTACCATAACTAGCGGGTTTATTCAGTCGCATGATAGCTGTACAAGACGAAACGAGACGGAACGGTCAAAACCGTCTGATTTTTAATAAATTAATCATATCTGTTTAAGTCCGCTTTATCATATCTGTTAGATCAATTTATTAAAAATCAAACGACTGTCACCGTTTCGTCTCGCACGACTATTCCACGTCCCGCATCTGAGCGGTCCTACCATAACTAGATATGTCTCTTGCTGTAGCAGCCTCGATGAAAATCACTCGAAAGAGACCTTCATTGAAAAATGAATTAATACGCATGGAAGGGACCTGCATAGTTTTCAATTGTTTGATTCCCGTCAGAAATGGGAAGGCAGCTTCTTTCTTCTTTTATTCTTGGAATAATTCAAGTCAAGGAGCCGAAGCTTTCGGGTTACCAGGAAAGCCCATATCTCTATCAAAACCCAACCCAAGCTACTTTTTTTTACTAAAACCGGTCGCCTCGGTTTCAACGTTACAAAACATAGCTAGAGGGAAGCAAATCGTCCCTTCTGGGACATCCGATAAAATTGGAACGATACAGAGAATATTAGCATGATCCCCAAAGATAACATGCATAAATCGAAAATGGTCCAAATTTTTTAAAAAAGAGGGAAGCAAATCGTCTATGTTTTCGGTAGAGGGTTGTCCATAAACTGCAACAAGTCGAAGTCTTGAACACTGCTTTTGGTTTGAGAAAATTTTGTAGGTACTGCTGTCCATACAACGCGGCGGTGAGGCAGGCATTTAGAAATGCAAGAAACTATGTTTTAATTTGCGATACTTATGATGCGTCTTCATTGTGTTATTGGCCAAACATACCCTCATGTTTCGCCAAAAAAACATATCGTCATGTGGATCGACACCCTTATTAGATCCAATTCCTTATTTTGACCCGACTCCCATATTCGGCCTCATTTTCTTACTAGAGAAAGTATGGCTGGACACTTTGTACCGCAATCCCGATCAGTGACGTAGGAATTTTAGACCAGTGAGGCACATAATAATAAAAATAATATTTAAAATGGTAATTGTGCTCGACGAGAATTCATATTTTAAAATCGTTACATAATAGTTTTATTTTTTGTACAAGTAAAAAAATTTCTCTATATATGAAATCAAGTAATCATTTATAAATTGGTCATTCATTCGACTCTGCAGTCTAGTCTACACATTATTCATAACAGAAAATACCTTATCTACACTTGCAATCACAACTGGCAAAATCATTGCCAAAAAATTTGATAAATGTTTTTATTTTTTTAGGTTTTTGTTTTGCATTTGAAATTTTAGTACTAAAAGAAATAGGAAATAAAGAAAAAAAATTAAATTGGATGGAGAAGAATTATGCTACCAAAAGGAATAGGAAAGTGAGTATTATAATACGTTGATAGTATTGAATTTGATATGACCCCACACACTTTACTTTCCCATTATCTATTAAAAAGAAAAAAATAGAAAAATAGGAGCAAGATGACTTGCACGTGCAAAAACTGATCAAAATATCAGGTTCAAAGTCAAAGATAAATACACATATATTAATATAGTAATATATAGAGAAGTATCTGAGTAGTTTCATCTGTGGGGCATTGGTTTGGGTAAAAATTTGTCTGGAAAGTTTACTGCTGCACTGGACCCAGGAGACCATCCCTATCTTGTACCAAAAATTGGCGTGTCAGGATGTTTATGGTCTTGTTAATTTAAACACTTCTATGTTTTTTTTTAATTTTTTTTTATCGTTGCAGGATCTATGTCCCGTCCTGTCCCGATCTCATACTGGTACTGAACGGAATCATCCCATACGAGACACGTTTCTAAAAATACAATCATGTTCTGATAATATGTTTTCACGACAGGACAGGTTTCGCCGAATCTCGTTTCATGCCCAGCCCTAAGAGAAAGACATTCGACCCATTTATTCGAGGAGGCGGGTCGACTCTCACGTTCGAGGGTCTCGAGGTTAGGTCCGCGAGGAATTTATTCGACAGGGGTTGCGTATAGGTTCTCAAAGCCATGTCATTAACCGCTCTTATCCGCATTTAATTGAGACAAAGTCCACCCCCAAATTTCTCCACATTAAGAATGTCATCAATTTCAATAAACCAAAGCTAACGTTTTATTTTAGTTGGTTTGCCGATGCGGAAACGATGAAGGATCTTACGCATGAATTAATTAGTTTTAGACGAAGATTTTTATAACATTGAATATAGAGGAGAATCGAAACCCTCAAACTAAAACAAGAATCAAAGTGCAATAATTCAATTGAACAGTCTATGACAGTGCTATTTTTGTATTCATTTACTAATACCACTGCTGTGTATAAATGATAATTATTAATGAAAAACACAAGATAATAAAAGGAGCAGATCTTTCAAGTGGTCCAATTCTAAACCCCCCATCTCCAACCTGTGTTCTTGTTGAGCATGAGTGTGACCTAAAAACTAAACCCAGATATATTTTGGTTGGTAACATCAACATGGACACAGAATTAACAGGGAAGCGATTCATATTTTAAAAGAACCCAGGAAGAAGAAAATGGTCAAAACCAATACCAACAACAACGTACCCATCATCTCCTAGCATTGGTCGGCTGAGAATCCAACCACCGAATTAGCTATGTCGAAACCGACACGTGTCCCTTGCTGCTGCACGTTCCCGATTATCGACAGCGCCCCGCTCGTCGGTGCGAACGCAAAACAGAACGTCCCCTGCGAGTCCACCGGAATCAGGTAATTCTTCGCCGGCAACGGCAACTCCTTCCCGTCCTCGAAGTGAAACGACAATGCCGGCACGTCCACGCTCTCAATCTTCGACAAGTCGTAGCAGGCGTCGAACAGCGCCACCCCGCTCGTCAACTCTAGCCCCTGCGTCGCGTTCACGAACTCGCGCCGTAGCGCGTCGTACGTCTCCGTCTGCAGCCTCGTCACCGCCGTCCCGGAGTCGATGATGATCCCGCCGTTCCCGCTCGCGTCTATCTGGAACGCATTGTCCGGAATCTTTAACATCTCCCCGCCGACGCTGATTCCGGTCAGCCCGACGTAGTAGAAAGTGTCGAGCTCGCGGTTGCGCCGTAACGGAGCCGTTACGGCGTTGTGAAGCATTGCCGTGTTGAACTCGAGAGTCGAGGCCGAGTCAGAATCACGGTCGACGAGGCAGTACGAAAACGACGTGGCGTTTAGCTGCGAAGGAAACGACAACGGCCCGCCGCCGAGCCCGAGTAACCCAGCCGCTCCGACGAAGAGCCCCTCGTTGTTATGCCCACATCCAATGGCCACATTGTTCAAAGATTCCCCGCCGATGCTGATCGTCTCCGTCACAAAGTCGCCGACGGTGTAGGACCCGTCGCCGTAGGCCACCTCGTAGAGACACGTGTTGTTACGGCATTCGAACACGTCGAGAGACTTGCACCGCGCTGCGTCGCATGACAGGTGCGAGAACGAAGCCGAGGAAGCCGGCTCAAATAACGGGTCGGCTTGCTGGTAGCAGTCAGCACACGGCGCGCACTGGACCCAGCTGACGTCACTGCCCGTGTCGAGCACCACGTAGACCTCGCTCGGCGGTTTGCCGATTCCGACTCGGGAGAAGTACTCGCCGCTGCCTTGACTCGTCCCCGAAACTACGGGACCGTCAAACTCGTCGGTACCGAAACTTTCGGTATGGACGGATTTGAGATCCGACGTGGCAATGCCGCTAACCGCTAGATCTAATCGGGTGGTAAGAGATCTGACTCGGGCCGAGTCGCGCCCGAGTCGAGCTGAAACGAGCGACTTGTAGTCCTTGTGAGAATGCTGGTTGTTTCCGGGGATGCTCGTGGCCCCTTTAGCGGGTTGCACGGTTCCAGAAATAGCGAACTTCTTTGTACTCCCGAGTTTTCCTGTGTAAAGAACAAACACGTCAAAGGGCGTCCCCGGGTTTACCGAGGGAAGCCACTCCGATGCTTAAGTCAGACACTGTCAGATAAGCAGAAAACTCAAGAGTAGTTAAGGAATTGTCCGTCCCCTTACCGGGAGGTCCTCACCGGTATTTATAGTAGCATTAAAGGCTGCACTTTGTCTTTTTCCAATGTGGGAATGTACTCCCTTGCTTTGCCTCAAACTTACAATGAACTGGGCCCTGACAAAGGACCCAGAGTGGCTTCTCAAGTCTGACTGGCCTTTGGCCCTGTAAACAGTACTTCAAGCATAATAAACGATGCATATTTAACAATTGACCACACTTGGTGTTATTTCTTGAATTGTAACCCGGTAAAGGAGAAATATTAGGTTCCACATATAAACAAGTCCCCCAAGTCCTCAGTCAAGGGGTACGCTTGGGTGGGGACTTGAAACCATTTCTTTACCGGGTTACAAGGGTATCATCCAGACCCGGTGTACCCAGTCCCCCAAGTCCGTACGCAAGGGTGCCCCGCAGACACGTTGACTATGGGAACTGAAAATGACGTCTCCGTATTGTAGTGGGGGAATATGAAAAGTTTTCGGTTTGAAGTGGGGGAAACAGAAAAGTTTTTCGGTTTTGGGACGCGGCATGCGCGACACGTGTCGATTTTCTCGAAAAACCGAAACGTCCTTTCAGTGTACGTCTCTCAAACGTCCCTTCAGTGTACGTCTCTTAACTGTATAAATAGGGGTTGAGGGTGACAGTTTTGTCGTACCTTCGAAATCGAAAACTTTTTCGTGCTTTTGCTCTCGTCCTCTGTTGTCGCTGTGCTTGTTGGATTTCCAAACGTAAATCGACATCCAAATCCTTTGAAACCCTTACAAGTAAGGTACTGTTCTCTGTTCCGATGTTTTTGAATGTTTTGGGTCGATATTGTGTACTGTTTTCTGGGATCCAAACTGGGTTGCTGCGTTAGTGTGTGCGTTTATCGTTGTGGTCGCCGGGGTTATCTGGGTTTTTGACGATGTCCCCCTGTTTCTTGTTTTGCAGATGACAAACCCCGCAATGGATGCTCATGTCCCCGAGTTTGCCTCAGTTACCTTCACTGATGGTACCGCTCTTGACCCTCCCGGGTACTCGCTGACCGCGGAGGAGATTGTGGAGCTAAGGAGCAATTGGAAGATTCCCGAGTCTGTTGAAATTCGGACTTTAGAACCCGAGGATCAGTTCTTCGCTCCCGGGGATGGGTGGACGCTATGCCACGAGTACCAGCTACGTTGCGGTCTGTCACTCCCGCTAAAGGTGGAGGTGCAGTATCTCCTGGCTGCGAGCAACTTCGCCATCGGGCAGGTTGGCCCGAATATGTGGAGGCAGCTGCTAGGATTGTGCGTGATGTACAAGGTGTTGAAGCAGCAGATGCCGAGTTACCACGAGTTACACGCCATGTACCGGGCCGAGTACTCCCGGAAGGCGGGTTTCAGTGGGACCATCCAACTGAAGTCCAAAGGGGTCTTCAAGAAGATCGTGGAGGACCTGCCTACCTCCGTGAGCCGGACCTGGAGGGAAAAAAGTTTCTTGATAAGAAACTTTCAAGACCCGGGACACGCGTTTCAAGTACCGGGTGACTTCCAGCCACTGATGAGTAAGTCCTTTCTCTCCGGATTTTTCTTTCTTTTATCTTTCCCGGGTTATAATTATATTGTATGTTTTGCAGATGTTCCCGACATTCCTCTGGAGCCGGTGATGGAGAAGAGGATCCGGAGGATGCTATGGGCCTTCAGAGGTCAAGATGACCGGAGCTCGTACCGGCTTTGCAGGCTGTATGTGTACAGCCGTTGCCGATTGATGGAGCTTCCAGGTTTGTCTCGTTTCCTTTACAATTTTTGTTTACATGCTCCGGTCTAACAGGTTATATCTTTTGTTGCAGCTCTTCTCCCGATGGAGTTTACGAAGCGAAAGAACCCGGGGATATACGACGGGTTCCAGGACAAGGCTGTATGGGCCGGGATCCGGGCGCAAGGCACGGAGGGGCTGGCGTACGATATCGACCTGACATCGAAGGCGGCTTTTCTGCGCCCAGACGCCGAGGAAGGGGAAACTCGGCAGTTCCACGTTGACGTCTCTTACTACAACGAGGTTCCTGCGTACTTGGCTGAGATTCTCGGGCCGGAAGTCTACCCAGAAGGAGAGGAGGTTGAAGGGAATCCCTCGGAGGCGGACGACAACCCGGTATTTGCAGAACCGTTTGCCGATGAGACTGAAGAACCGGTGGTGAGCGCGGTTCCCTCGTCTGTGTTCCCGGGCGAGGAGGAATTTACCGAGGAGGATGACGAAGGGGGTGAAGAGGTTGGAGGGTTGGAAAGGGAAATAGGTAGTGAGAACCCGGAGGGGAGTGAGGGGAGTGACGAGGTTCTTGAAGTGGAGCCCGTGCCTTCTCGCAAGCGTACCCGGGAGGCATCCAGCTCGGGGAGGTCCGAGAGGAGGAAGAGAAGGAAGGAGAGGAGGGAGAGAAAGCAGCAGCGGGATACTACTGAAATAATGGAGGAGTTGGCGAGTGCAGGAATGGCGGACGCGGCCATCCAAAGGATGGTAGCGGATTTGAAGAATTGCGCCGCTGACTCCTATGTCCTGGAGCACGAGGACCCGTTGACTGTAGCCCGGAGGGCGCAGGAGAAGCTGATGCGGGTAAGTTAGTTTTCTGCTGTAACTCGTTATCTTTTTGTTTTTGGTTCCTTGTACTAACCCGTTGTTTTATTTGTGTAGGCTGTCAGGTTGTCGTACTTGGCGACTGACCGGCTCATAACCGAAGGCATCCCCGAGCGAGAGAGAGTCCTCAGGGATGATCTCCGGGCCGCCCGGGACCAGGTGACGGCAAGCGAAGAAAACCTGGCTCGGGTCCGGGAATTCGCAAGCGCATCAGCGATCGCGTCGAGTGCGAAGTTGGCCGAGGCGGAAGAACACATAGCAGACCTGGTGGCCAAGAACTCTGAACTGGAGAATGTTATCGAAGGTCACCGGGAGGACCGGTGTGCTCAAGACGCCGCGATAGCCCAGCTGACCGAGCAAAACCAGGGGCTGCAGCAACAGGTCACCTCCCTGGAGCAACAAAAAGGAGACTTGCTCCAGGCAGTTTCCCGGGCCAAGGACTTAGCGGTCTCCGAGTTTCTGGCGAGCGCAGAGTTTGACCTGAAGCTGCGGTCGGCCAGGGCCGAGGCTCGTGCCGAAATAGTGAGCGCTGGTATTCGCCAAGGCTGGCTGGACAAGGCGGGTTATGACGGTCATCAAGGTCATGTTAGACCCGACGAGGCTGCAGGCACCTCCCGGTCGACTCCTGCCGTGGCTGCGAACCCTAGGGCTCCTGCGAACCCGGCTCGGAGTCCCCCAGTTCGTTCTTCAGCAGCCGGGAGAGGTGCTTCCCGTGGTGGGATTGTGGGTGGTCCTAGGAACCGGCCACCTCTGCGTAGGGGTCAGTTCATCATACAGCCCCGGGGAGGTCGTGGCGGTTCTAGCACTGGCCGGGGTAGGGGGTCGTCAACGGAGCCTTAGGATGTTTTTCATTTCTGTAAGATTAGTCTACCTGTAGCGGTTTGCTACTTTTTTGTAATCGATATTTTTGAAGTAATAAAATTTTTCCTTCTCGCAATCCTTCCTGTGCCAAAACACGGTAACCTGATAAGTACAAAAATGTACATATAACGCCGGTTTTCTATGTGAATAAAGATAGTGTCGCTAAGGCTTTAAAGGTCGCTAGGGCTTTATGGATCCGTTAGGAATTCCAACCCGATGCATAACCTGCAAGTGTTGAGAAAATTCACACATATAATGCCGGTTTATGGGAAATAAAAATAGTCCCGCTAGGGCTTTATGGGTTCATAAGGACTTTCAACCCGATGCATAACCTGCAAGTGTTGACAATTCATACATAGTGCCGGGTTGGCATGTTAACATTATAAAGTGAAAATAGGGCCAGTAAGGCTTTACGGGTCCGTTAGGACTTCCAAGGGCGTCTTTGCCAAACAACACGGTAATCTGATGAAAAATATGCAAGTGTGATAATTTACACATATAATGCCGGTTTAGCATGTAAGTAAAAATAATGCCGCTAGGGCTGTATGGGTTCGTTAAGACTTTCAAAGACTGAAACAAGGCCGTGATAGGCTTGCAATATTTCAAGTTATGGAGATTACCAGAGATTATTAGAGATCTATCGGAGCTTGCCGAGTTTTGACCATGAAATAAGGCCGTGAAAGGCTTGCAATATTTCATGTCATGGAGATTATCGGAGATTATCGGAGCTTGGCGAGTTTTGACCATGAAATAAGGCCGTGAAAGGCTTGCAATATTTCATGTCATGGAGATTATCGGAGATTATCGGAGCTTGGCGAGTTTTGACCATGAAATAAGGCCGTGAAAGGCTTGCAATATTTCATGTCATGGAGATTATCGGAGATTATCGGAGCTTGGCGAGTTTTGACCATGAAATAAGGCCGTGAAAGGCTTGCAATATTTCATGTCATGGAGATTATCGGAGATTATCGGAGCTTGGCGAGTTCTGACCATGAAATAAGGCCGTGAAAGGCTTGCAATATTTCATGTCATGGAGATTATCGGAGATTATCGGAGCTTGGCGAGTTTTGACCATGAAATAAGGCCGTGAAAGGCTTGCAATATTTCATGTCATGGAGATTATCGGAGATTATCGGAGCTTGGCGATTAAGGCATACAAGTAGGGCCGCTAAAGGCTGCATTCACTTCAACAAACTCTTTAATAAAACATAACCCGGTAGGGGAATTCATGCATTGTGGGCCTGAAAGGCTTTATATACAACATCATAAACAATAAAATTGGACATTCATAGATAACTCGGTACCTATTTGAGGAAGAGATGCAGATGTTGGGCGTTCCATGGTCGTGGAAGCGTAACTCCATCTGTACCCTGGATGTAAAACGTTGCCGGGCCCACGACTTCAACGATTTCATATGGACCCTCCCATGGAGCTTTAAACCCCGTTGGCTTAGGGATAACTTCCTTCATTACCCAATCCCCGAGTTTGAGTGGGCGGTTGACAACCCGGGAATTGTAGTGTTTAGCCACCTTTTGCTTCTTGTTGATATTTCGGAGATGTGCACGCTCCCGGCGTTCCTCCAGGAGGTCCATGTTAAGGCGGATGCCTTCATTGTTGGTTTCCCTGTCAAACAGTTGTACCCGGTCACTCGGGACTTCCATCTCTACCGGGATCACTGCTTCAGAGCCAAAAGTCATAAGAAATGGGCTCTCCCCATTGGCTTCTGTTGGAGTTGTCCTTAGTGCCCACAAAACCTCTGGAAGTTTCTCAGCCCATAAACCCTTTGCGTCCTCTAGCTTCTTCTTCAGAACTTGCTTGATGAGCTTGTTAACGGCTTCAGTTTGTCCATTAGTCTGCGGGTGTGCAGGGGAGGCATATAGGACCTTTGTCCCATTGGAGTGTAAGAATTCCCGGAACTCATCGTTGTCAAACTGCGTCCCGTTATCTGTGATAAACGTCTCCGGGATTCCAAACCGGCAAAAGACATTGTTCCAAAGGAATTTCTTAACATTTGCGGTCGTGATCCGTGCCAGGGGTTGAGCTTCTATCCACTTGGAATTATAGTCCACTGAGACAATGGCATGTTTGAGCTGTCCCGGAGCTGTGGGTAGAGGCCCGATGAAATCAATCCCCCACATGCAAAATGGATATGGAGAAATTATTACTGATAGTGGGACTGATGGTGCACGTGGAAAGCTTGCAAATCGGTGACATTGAAGGCAGGAATCTACGACAATTCTGGCATCGTGTTCCAAAGAAGGCCAGTAATATCCCATTCTCAGGGTTTTGAAAGCCAGGTTACGGGCTCCAAAGTGATTTCCACATACCCCGCTATGAAGCGACTGCAAAACCCGGTCTCCTTCCTCGGGTGTAATACACTTCAAATCAGGAAAAGTTTGTCCTCGTCTGTACAGTTTCCCATCACGGATACTATACCGAGCCGCACGAACCCGTAGTCGTTTGGCCGCTACCGGGTCCTCAGGTAGGGTTCCATGTTGGATGAAGTTGATGAACTCATCCATCCAAGACGGTGGCGGGTTTGCCTCTACCGCGAAAATCTCAGAAAAGGAGAGTGAGATGCTTGGTTTCTCCAATGTCTCGACCAGTAAGCTTTTAAACTCGGTATTGGAATCGTCCCCTGTTGCAATCCTAGCCAGGGTATCTGCTCTCACATTCTGCTGCCTCGGTATCTGAGTAACCTCAAAGCTATCAAATTTCTCCAGCAAGAAAGCCGCTAACTTTTGATAGGACGAAAGATGTGCTTCCTTTGCCTGAAATCCGCCGTTAACCTGCTGCACAACCAGCTGTGAATCACTTAGTATGCGGAGATGCCGGGCGCCCATATCTTTAGCGAGTTGGAGCCCTTTGATTAGGGCTTCGTACTCAGCCGTGTTGTTTGATGCTTTGAAGTTAAAGCGTAAGGCATAGTCAAACATATTACCCTCCGGGTCTACCAACGTAATGCCTGCTCCACATTGCCTCTGATTGACTGATCCATCTACAAATATTTGCCAACTCTCCGGTTCAGCTTGTGTAGGAAGAGTTTCAGCAACTGTTGAATCTGCTGGGATTAACTCGGCAATGAAGTCTGCTGCTGCTTGCCCTTTGATTGTCGTTCGCAGTTTAAAGTGCAAATCATGCTCCCCCAACTCAATTGCCCATTTGACCAGTCTGCCCGAAGTCGCCGGGTTTTGCAGAACCTGCCGTAGCGGTTGGTTGGTGAGTACATGGATGGAATGTGCTTGAAAATAGGGTCTTAACTTCCTTGCTGCTACAACCAAGGCCAGGGCCAGTTTTTCAATATCTGGATAACGAGTTTCAGGATCATTGAATCCTTTCCCAGTATAGTAGACCGGCAGTTCTTCAGAGTCTGGCTTTCTTATCAAGGCACAACTGACAGCTGTTTGAGACACCGCCAGGTACAGATAGAGTATTTCCCCAGGGTTTGGTCTGGATAAAGAAGGGACTGACGCCAAGTATTCCTTCAACTTTTCAAAAGCTTGATTGTGCTCTTCCTGCCATGTAATCCGCTCGCGGTGTTGACTCTTGAGAATTTTGAAGAAGGGGGCACATTTATCTGTTAACCTGGATATAAACCGGGATAAGGCTACCAGCCTGCCAGTAAGTTGCTGAACTTCATTCTTGGTTTTCGGCGGTTGCATGGCCAAGACGGCTTGAATTTTGTCGGGGTTTGCCTCAATTCCCCGAGCGCTGACCATGAACCCGAGAAACTTTCCTCCTGAAACACCGAACACACACTTCTCCGGGTTTAACCTCATCCCCTTGCTCAAGGCAATGTCGATGACAGTCTCCAAGTCATCCGGGTGTTTGCTTGTTTCCCGGCTTTTGACCAGCATATCGTCTATATAAACCTCCATAGTATCCCCGAGTTGGTTTGCAAACATGCCCACTACGAGGCGCTGGAACGTGGCTCCTGCATTCCGGAGTCCAAAAGGCATCACTCTGTAATAATACATCCCCTTGTCTGTTGTAAAAGATGTGTGCTGTTGATCCGCGGGATTCATCGGAACTTGGTTAAATCCCGAGTATGCATCTATAAAGCTCAACTGGGGGTGGCCCGCGGTTGAATCCACCAGTTGATCAATCTTTGGAAGGGGAAAACTATCCTTCGGGCAAGCCTTATTCAGATCTGTGTAGTCGACGCACATCCTCCACTTTCCGTTTGCCTTCTTGACCATCACCACATTGGCCAACCAATCCGGGTATGTTGCATCTCCAATGAACCCGATGTCTTTAAGACGTTTAACTTCTGCTTGAATGGCCTTGTACTTCTCTGCGCAAAATGCACGACGCTTCTGTCTTACCGGTTTAACACCCGGGATAATATTGAGGGAATGTGTCATAACGTCTGGAGAAATCCCGGGCATGTCTGCATATGACCATGCGAACACCTTCTGTTTCCGGGTTAGCAGCTCAACCATTCGGTTTCTGACCTCGGGGTCAAGGCCTGTGCCAATGCAAATCTTCCTCTCCGGGTATTCTTCTGAAATATGAATCCATTCTGTTGCTTCAATTGGGGCTGGCCGGGGGAACTTGGCAGGATACTTCTGGCTCTTCTTTTGTGCCATCTTGCTGATGGGCAAAGAATCCGGGTCATCCCTGGGGTCATCGGGTTTGTCAAATGGAGACAAGGAAAAACCGGCCGAAAACATCTCGTGCTGGGACTGAGTTGCTATCGCGTTGCATCTGACAGCGGCTTCTTGGTCTCCGTGAATTGTAACCCAACCCCCGGGTGTAGGCACCTTCATAAGCAGCATGTGACCCGCTATAAAACTTTGTAGGCCCCAGAGTGCATCTCTCCCGAGTATGGCATTGTAGGAGGATGGGCAGTCCACAATTATGAAAGGAACTACAATTCTTGTGGACTGGTGGCCGGTTCCAACTGTAACCGTTAGTTGATCAGACCCCAACGGTTGAGTCGTCTCTCCTGAAAAACTGATCAATGGCTCGTGGTTCCTATAGAGCTTATCTCGTCCTCGTTTAAACCCCTTATAGCAACTGCTGAACATGACGCTGACAGCGGCTCCCGTGTCTATTAGAACCCTCCGAGTTCTCCAGTGGTCAATCTGAAGAGTGATAATGAAAGGATCATTGTGATGCACTTTCAGCGTGTCTTCAGACTGAGAAAATGACACGGTATCCCAAGGAACCAGCTCCTTGCGGCATTCCTGACGAAGCTGCATTATCTCAAACTCCGGGCCTCTTGGGCAGAGTCTTTTGGCCCGGTGACCGGACACCCCTTGGGTGCCACCCCCGTGAATCGTCATTATCTCCCCATATACTTCAATGAGGTTGACACCTGTGGCGGGTGACTTATACTGCTGTAACTTGCCGTTCTGGATCATGTACTCAATGGTGTTCCGAAGAGAAAAGCACCGGTCGGTTGTGTGGCCAGACTCGTTGTGATAGGCACAATGTTGCCCGTTGTCCGGCCCTGTCCTTTTGGGAAACTTTCTTTTTGGAGCCGGGGGAACTTCATTCCTATGGCGGTTCCAAATTTCTTCATAGGAGGCAGTCAAGTTGGTTAACACTTCATATCGAGGGATGTAAGTGTTCTTTTCCTCCCGGGTTGGATGACGAAGGTATGGAGCCTCTCTTGGTTTCTCCCTTGGTCTGTTTGAACTTTTGCCGTAGTATCCCTGGCCACTCTTATGCTGCCCTTCCTTTTTCCATCCATCAGCTCGCTGGCTTGTGAACCCGGTGTTCGTCCGGCGTTCCCCGAAGGTGTCGTACTCGGCTTGAGCTTGCCGAGTTACTTCATTAATTAGATCGTCGTAGCACCTGAACCGCTGCTTCCTGAGCTCCACCACAAAGCGGGTTGGTTTGAGCGCCTGTAAGAACGCTTCTGATGCTACTGACTCGTCCAAGTGCCCACACTTGGAAGTCGTGGACAGCCAACGGGTTACAAAAATTTTCAAGCTTTCATCATCCCTTTGCTGGACTTTGAATAACGAAGTGGTGCTTCGGTTGGCACTTGACAGCAGGATGAACCGGGACAGGAACCTCTGTGTCAACTGACCATAGGTCTCTATTGACAAAGCCGGTAACTTGAGGAACCAACTCAATGCCTCCTCACTGAGTGTTTCCTGGAAAGCATGGCATGCTTGGGCGTCTGTGAACCGGGTTGAATCCAACTGAGACTGGAACAACTCAAGGTGTGCATACGGGCACCCCATTCCGGCATATCTCTTAATCTTAAATGGCTTTGCTTCTGGTGGCTTTTTGTCTGCTTGAACCCGTGCGGAGAATGGGCTTGCACGGGTAATAAAGGGTTGATATTGTTGTGGTCCCGTTCCCGAGTTTAGCCGCTGCTCAAGTTGGGTCACAGTTTGTGTCAACTGTAACAGCAGCTGGGTCTGGGCATCTGCTGGGGGAAGTGGTTGATTTAACAACGGCTCTGGGGGTGGAGGAGGTCCTGTAAGATTGTGATTAAACAAAGGATTGGAGAGATGGATCATTTGTGGATTTGGGTTAGGGTGGGCAGTGGTTGGGAGAATAGCGGGTGGTATGTATGCACCGTCAAAAGTTCGCGGGTTTCCACAACCCGGAGGATTCCCTTCTGGGGTGATGATATCAGCAAGTCTGGCTGACGCCCCCATGGCATTCGCTCTTTGAGTTAAGGTTGCTTGAAGAAGCCCATGCTCGACCTGGATAGTCGCTAACTGCTCCCTTACCGTTATTAACTCGGCATGTTCTCGAGTAGATTGCTCATTTTGAGCGAGAAAGTCCTTTTTCAAGAGCTCGAATGCTGCTGCTAAATCTGTTTGGCCAAACTGGGTCCCGGAGGTCCCTGGGTTATCATCCCCTGAGAAATTAAGCCTTCTAGTTGGATCTTGTTCTCCTGCTATTTCCATCGTTCTTCGAAATACGTAAGCGGGAGGTCTTGAGTTCAACTCTCAACGAGAGCACCAATTGTTTCCGGGGATGCTCGTGGCCCCTTTAGTGGGTTGCACGGTTCCAGAAATAGCGAACTTCTTTGTACTCCCGAGTTTTCTTGTGTAAAGAACAAACACGTCAAAGGGCGTCCCCGGGTTTACCGAGGGAAGCCACTCCGATGCTTAAGTCAGACACTGTCAGATAAGCAGAAAACTCAAGAGTAGTTAAGGAATTGTCCGTCCCCTTACCGGGAGGTCCTCACCGGTATTTATAGTAGCATTAAAGGCTGCACTTTGTCTTTTTCCAATGTGGGAATGTACTCCCTTGCTTTGCCTCAAACTTACAATGAACTGGGCCCTGACAAAGGACCCAGAGTGGCTTCTCAAGTCTGACTGGCCTTTGGCCCTGTAAACAGTACTTCAAGCATAATAAACGATGCATATTTAACAATTGACCACACTTGGTGTTATTTCTTGAATTGTAACCCGGTAAAGGAGAAATATTAGGTTCCACATATAAACACTGGTGGAGGGAAATGCGGGAATGTAGTGGAAGAGAGAGGGAAGAGGAAGCTGAGTGGGTAGCTCCACTGTGAGTGTGGTTCTCGGACGACACGGCGTTTTGGGTAGCCCGCATGGCAGCGGCGACGTCGAGCACGACGGTTTTGATGGTGGTGGTTGGTAAGTTGCGGGAGTGAGCAGAGTAAGAGAGGAGAGCAAAGAGAATGAAGTAGCAGAAGAAACCCATCTGCGCTATTGAGATATGGCGAGTAACTGACTGAGAATGCTTCGTGGGGTTTTTAAGCTGTGTTTATTTAAGAGGTAGGTTTACAGAGATTCACGTTAAGGACGGGGGAAATTTATGGGGTGGAGAGCTTGCTTTGGATGAGAGCCCAGCAAAAGACAGGGGGACTCAAAAACAAAAACTAGAACATGTGGCAGACCCGTGAGGCATGTTAGATTTAACATTGGTTTAGTGATAATTAATCTATTTTTGAGGCTTTGATTGCCTCAAAGATAAAAGAGAGCTTAAAGTTAAGTAATTAACAGCTTTGTGTTGTGGGGATAAAGCAATGGTTCCTGTAGCATGATGCTTTCTTTCTCAGTACTCTTTACTAAAGTTGGGTCAAAAGGAAAAGCGTTAAGACCCCTAAGTCATGGACTTGATTACTTATTTTCAAAAAAAATATATATATATATATATATATATATATATATATATATACTTGCCATCGATTTAATTATGTGACAACACGAAGTTTTATATTCTCATGCATTTCGTGGCCATAATCAATGTTCTTGTGAAACTTGATCGAAATGTATAAGTCAATAATGAGAGAAATGTCCCACCTGATGGAAATGTATAAGTCAATAATGATTGCAATATTTAATTTTGGAGTTTTTTTTGAATATTTTTGCTAAAGTAAATTGTTCTACTTGTATTGATAACCTTAAAAAATAAATTATTTTGTTAAAGTAAATGTAAAAATAATACATTTGATGAAATAACGAAAATGCTTTTAAAATTTAACTGTGTTAATAGTGAAAGTATCAAAATACTAACAGAATGAAACTTAAGGTATGAAAACGTAAGTTTTTGATAACAATGTATGAAAATGTAAGTTTTTGATAGCAATGTATGAAAATAAAAATAACATTATTTTTCAGGTAGTAATTTTTTAATTAATTCTTTACCATGACACCATAGCCTTCGTGAACGTTTCGAGTGAATTTTTTAGAAGTCCTTGCTTGCACTAGAGAACAAAACCATGCATACAACTTGTAACGCCGTATGAGTTAAATCTCAAATCTATCAGGGACATTAATTTGCAATTACGTACACATTGTTTGGATGTTAATCTTTTTTTTTTAAACAGTTTGGAATCCAGCCTTGCAGAGAGGCTCAGCCCCACGTCCGGTTTTATTTATTATATTAATATTAAAAACTTGCATCGGCGGACATATTGTTCAATCTCAAAAATGGCTTTGATTTGTAAACTATAAATTTGATGGAAGAAAATAAATAATGAAATAAACTATAAATTGTGAAAATTTTGATTTGTATTCTGCAATTTGGTTCAATATTCCAATAGGCAAGAGCTGTTCAATTAAATTACGCTAGGTCAAACAGTATATAAACTGATAAATTCTGATACAAATTCAAACAGTCATTATTTAATACACAACAGAAAACCTATAATACGATTATAGGTCGTTATTAGATACAAAGCAGGAAACCTATAATACATATTGCTTATTGCATCCCCCAAAATAGTGCTTTTATTCGAACCAAATCCGTTTCACCAACAGCACATAGTGGCCATCAAGCCATCTGTGAAACTATATAATAGAGAACACGTAGCTGGTTTCTCGTCAGAACTTGACGAGACTTATTTCACGGCAAAGAGGATTAACAAGTACCAGCTTCTAGGCTTAAACAGGCACCGGTTCGATAAGGACAGAAACTATAAAACCCTTGAGCCCAGCTTCGGCATTGGTATACAAGTCTTCATTCTTGTAAAGAACTTCACCAGAACGTGCAAGATTCAAAATGATCTGCAAGAGGGGCTTGGGGATACTATTGCTGGAGTGGAGATCGAGCCACTCTTGGTTTATGTCTTTCCATGCATCATCCTTTTGTTTCGTTAGCTCGACTTTCGCTTCTTCTTCTGTGACACCATATTGATTCATGTAGCATTCCACCGATGAGGCGCCCTGCTCTATGTCTTGCTCAAACTACATATTCAGAATTAATGTACCATGTCAAGATTAGATGGTTTCGTATGTGCATGAACGCTAGAGCAGTACTAAATGTAATGTACCTTGTGGCCAGCCATGTCATTGAGGAGTCTGCCAGTTAGCGCTGTAGCCTTAACAATTTTAGGGTCATTCAACACCCAATCCATAGTGTCTTTTGTAACAAGACCTCCCATTCCAACAAAGGATGTGATTGCCATAGGATAGAAGGATGAGTTCAGTCCATTTGGAATATATTCATCCATTGTGGGTGTGTATTTTTCCTTCAACCATTTGGCTTCCTGGAAGTAACCTCTAAGTTGGATTTTGATCTGAGAGATTCAAACCACGTACTTAGCAAACATTACTATAAATATTTTATAAAGGAAAACTAATAGTAGGCTTCAAAAAACTACTAGGATCCAATTAATGCAGACTACATATGTACAAATCAAATACTTAGTGAGACTTACTGCTTCTTTGGCATAGTCAAGGCGATATAAGTTTCCTTCTTCTGCAAGCTTTTCTTCATATGCAGAGTAGCTGTCCAGCAGTCCTTTATAACAATCCTTCAAACACTGGGGTAATTGATCATCAATAGCCGAAATGTCCCACCTGATCGATCAAAATGTATATATAAGTAACCTACTGATCTGCATAATTTGTTAATAAGTAACTACTCGTTGCACGACCCTATGGAAATTTCTGGGGTAAATATATTAACTGTATACATACTGCTACATAATTGAATTAACAAACATAGTATCTCAAATTTTTGCAAACCTCTCAATAGCATCTGTATAGAGCTCTAGTTCTTGATATGAGCCAAAGACATCGTAAACATCATCTTGGACTGTTGTTAGAGCACCATATTTGCATACCATCGTCCTAGCGAACTGATATTCAGGTTCAAATGTGGTTGCCAAAGCCCAAAAATAGGTCTCGACGATTCTGTCTCTTGCAAAAGGTAGCTTGTTTGCAAAGTCCAAGTCCTTCCACCACCTGAAAGTAAATACCGGGAAAAAAAGATGTAGAAAGTATATTACTAATTTTCCGTAATCTTATATCAATAATTAGCATATGTAGTCAGAAATAACAATTTATGAATTGACAGTGATATATATATATATATATATATATATATATATGTTAACCTGGTCATATCACTGAGTTCTTTCTGATGGACTTTCTGCATTAAGTTGAAATCCAACTTTGCTAGAGTTAGCAAAGTTTTGTTGTGTGAATCAAATTCCTCATAGACAGAAATGTAATGCCTTGCTTCAACCCTTGAAAAGCCCTTCCAAAGTGGCTGATACAAGGCATGAGTTACTTGTTTCGACAAGGGAGAGCTCAATCGGGGTGCTGCAGACTCGAGATGGGTCCTGGTGAAGGTCAGAGCCTCTTCAAGTACTTCTTCCCCATGAACCCTAAGATGAGTGGCTTCATACAAGCTTAATAGTCCTACCACATCGCTCGTAAGACACTCCTTAAATGTCCCGTTACTATCCTTAAACTTGTTGAACACATCTACATACGTGACCAGCCAAATAATGCATTAGAGTTAGATGCATGATGAAGTTACTGAGTCAACATGCATTAAGAAACTTAAGCAACAGACTATATTTACCGCATGAAACATTATAGCCTTGTTGTCTAAGCAATCGAAATCGGAGAGCAGTAGTGTAAAGGTCACCATCATTTCCAAGATCTATACTTCTTTTAGAAGATTGATCATGAACGTGTTTCAGTATTGTATCAATCTCATTTTCGTAACGGTAGGACAAGCCTAAACGTTGAATGTTATCAACCATGTCTAACATGTGCGAAGCAGGCTGGTTCACTGCAGCCATTAGCATTCTCTTCACTTCTTCTTTCAGGTCTTGGACACGTTGCTCGAGTTTAACGTCTACTTCCTGCATAGGGCAAATTGAAGAAACATATAACATTAAGTGACTATAATCAGCATTGTTCACTTGATCGAGCTTATATATATATATATATGTAATGTATCACTTACCATAGAAGAATATGAGAGAAAATGATCGCCCCATATGCAAGGGGCATAATTAGCTGGACGTGGCTTAACACCAAAAGCAGCATTCCGGGATTGAGATGGAGATGCTAAAAGAGCAGCCATTTTGTTTCCAGAACCAAATGAAGCTTAGTACGTAATCGATATGGTTGCTTTCGATCGAACTTCAGTTGGTGTGAGATGAAGTGATTTGGTGCTTGCATGAACTGGTATATATAGTGAAGCAAGTGCCTTGAAGAAGGTAGAGAGGGTGGCGGCCAGCTGCGCATGTCATGCAATAGTCGTAATAGTCTGCGTATATAAACAACCATCTTTACAAAATTGGATCAGGATCCGTGTGCTATGAACGTAAAGAACCCAGATTTCTTAGGGTCAAATCGGTCAATGAAATCGGCTTCATCATGGGGCAGTGGCGGGCGAAGCTATCTCAAAGGGAGATGCATCGAATGGACCAGATGAACGAGTCCCCACAAACTTCCAATGGCACAAGCGTATAATTCTTTATTGTGGGATTTGCTTCAAATATCTCTACCAAATTGGTGATCAAATTATGAAGATATTATATACCAGCTAAAGAGATCACAATAAGGATATGTACACAAGCTATCGGACTGTAATTCAAGACAGATCAAGAAATTCATATATTCAAGTATTACTGTAGTTGAAATTTACTGTATGTAGTTGAAATACATGGTTAAATTTAACTATCAAGAACCTTAGAACTCAAATGTGGAGATGTAACACCTTAACCACTTACACTGTAGGGAACTTCGGACTACATGGTGCGCATTGTATCATACATACGAAATCTCCCTTGAGCGACAACGTGGCTACGTCCCTGGAAAGAGGCCTTTGTCAACAACATTTTTTTGGACTTCGTCAAAAAACAATGAACACCTACAATTTTAGCCCAACTCATGTTCTAATCCTAGATATGTCCGTCTCTTTCTATGTACCGGAAGAAAAAGGTGGGTGTGATAGGGGTATGCATGGTTGTATTGTTCTGTGAGGAGAGTACAATTTATGAATCCGAGCGATAGCATTTACGAGCGGTCTTAACAGTTAACATGCATATTATTATTATCGTTAAGAGATTCATCTTATTGAGGACTAGCTTAAAACTTTAATAGTTTATTATACTCATTTTTTAATATTATTTTTATCTCAATTATTAGTTTTAGGTTTATATAAGAATATTACTTCTATAAATTTTCAGACAAATTAATTGATAATCATTAAGGAAGTGAACTAAATCAAATCAATGAACGATCCAAATCTGTCAAATATGAACAATTCAAGTTTATAATTGGTAAATCACATATATGCCTTAACATATATTTTAGGCCACACAATTTCATATATATACCACTTACATATATAAATTTCATTTACCAATTCCATATATCAATTACCAATTCCATATATCAATTTTATATATATGAGATGCATAGTTTCAAAGTAAAAAATAAAAAGGAAAATTGAAGAAACATTTCACAACATTCCAAATGGCAGGATAAAAATAAAATGGGAGATATGAAATTAAGAGCAACATTCTATGAAAAATTAGATTTTAAGAAACGAAGAGATGACGAGAAATATAGAAGGATTTTGAGCAATTTAAAAGAACAAAGCAAATTGTGGAGGATATCGATCACTATCATCTTTGTTGCTGTATCATTTTTCTTCATAATCGATACGACGGATGCATAAATTTGGAAGAAGGAAGACTAATGTGTCATTTTATTAAGATTTTTTTATTAAAAAAAAAGAGATTGAAGGTTGAAAAATAATGGTGTCATTTGATTAAGGAAATAAGAGTGAACAAGAGACTGAAATTAGGAGGAGATCTTAATTACGAAAATAAATTTATTAGAAAATTTTATAAATGACGTAAAAAATGTTCTCTTATTCAAGAAAAGAAAATTTTTCTTGAAAAAATAATGTAAATAACGATAATTAAGAAACAATAATTAAAGAAGATTTAAGTGAATAGAAATGATTTTTTATTTCAGTATTTTGCTTATCATATATAATATAATTATCTATTAATTATATAGGTTTTGTAACCAAAACAAATTGGCCCCTTTGACCGTGAGCTCCAGATCCGTGCACGAGCACTGATAAACCCAGCTTTAAGACCGGCTCTGCTCAACCAAATGATCCTCATTCGAAAACCACTCCCTTATTATTGTACTGCTAACTGAATTTCATCTTTGATGACATTTTCAACTCAAGAATAGCGGAAAAGGCTACCCTTTCACTGCTTTTACTCGAGCAAGGACACATGTTACCAACTAAAAATGCAGAAGAGACGAGGAAAATGATGCATGAACTACATCGTACATCGGTGTAGACAGGATCCACACAATTCAAATGACAACATCAAATAACGAGGTCCTTGGTATAACCAAGTACTAGTTTGATAGTATATATACGAGTTTGGTACTTAGGTCTAATCAATGACATAATTTGGTTATAATTTAAGCGTAGAAACGATATGTGGATGCGTCAGTGACGATGTTTCTCAAACCACCAATGGTAGAGGCCAACATAATGAACACTAACGAATATGGAAGCCTGCACAAGACAGTCATATATGAACGTCAAGCAACTACTCTGTACATTTCTATTGTTCTAAGATCAAGGGGACGAAACATCTAATTTTCTTACCCAGTTGACGAACCAATTGGTGCCGAATCTCTTTGGTTTCTTGATAGCTAGCTAGCCACATTATACTAGGAAGCTGTAAAAAATTATCATGCTCGAGATGATTAGTTTCTTGCTTTAGATTTGCAAGATAAGAGAGAGAAGAGAGGAAGTGAGAAAAAAAACTTACAAAGTATGAAGTTGGGGCAAAACCAAATCCGCCAAAGAAACCAAGGTCTCCAAAGAAAGGGAAGGTGACTCCAACAAACAATGTGAATGCTTAAGAGAGGGAAGTACTTGAGGTACTAATCTAATGATTTGGTCAAAATCAAACACATATTATGATCATTTGGGATCTTACCAACATAAGCTGATCTAGCAGCTATTCTAAGTGCCACTCCAGGAGGGAAGTTGATACGGGTGTATCCTTTAGCTTTTAGGAATTAGGATTCCTTCTCCTTTATGGGAGAGGAATAGTTGTCTAACTAGGACAATGTATAGTATACGGGTGTATCCTTTAGCTTTTAGGAATTAGGATTTCTTCTCCTTTATGGGAGAGGAATAGTTGTCTAACTAGGACAATGTATAGTTTTCTAGTTAGATAAGGATTTATAGGGTTTGTGACTCTATAAATAGAGATGCCTAGCATTAGTTCTAGCATCGAATCATAGTGTTATCGTAGCAAAGGAGTAGACATCAGAGATTATAGCCTTTAAGCACAATAATAAGAGAAGAACAATTTCTTCGACCAATACCCGTGTTCGTGTTGTTTTCGTTTCCGCAGTTAACAACTTAGCCGTGATTCGTATCAAGTTGGTATCAGAGCCTAGCCGTATCTGTGGGAGTCTGTGGTGCATGGTCCTGACTCGCTCACTGTACAAAAAGCTAGGGAAAGCTCTTGTGTCTTTAGAAAATACTACAAGGCCGAGGGTAAAGATGGTGGACGGTAAAACTGATCCCGAAGAGAGATTTGTAGTATTGGAGAAGCAGGTGTCTGCATCGAATTCAGCCATAGCGGATCTCACCAACCTCGTCAAGGAGTTGCTTTCAAGAGGGCCGACGAAGAAGCAAGAAAGCAGTTCGGATTCGGACGAAGAGAAAGAAAAATCCAACGAGGATGATGATGATACTAAGAGGAAGGATTCGCAGCATTCTCGCAAGCCGGCGCAAGAAGAAGGGAGTTCTTTTCGTAGCTTGAAGATTGACTTCAAGATTGAAGTTCTGATGTACGATGGTAGCGTCAATGTGGACAAGCTCGACGATTGGCTTGAGCGGCTTGACACATATTTCACGTTTCATCGGTTTACATCGAAGGAAAAGATCACCTGTGCGATTTTGAAACTATCTTCTCACGCATTGACTTGGTGGAAGTCTTACCGAAGGAATCATGGTGAGGAGGTAGTGTCGTGGAAGCAGTTCAAGGAATTGCTTAGAAAACAGTTCTATCCAGTCGGATTGCTGGAAGAACGATGGCTCAAATGGTACAACCTGCGCCAGAAGACCAACCAGTCCGTGCAAGAATACACGACCGAATTCCAGAATCAAGCTCTGGTTCTGGATATCTCCTTAGTGGAGTATGCGGCGTTTATGAAGTATGTAGCCGGACTACATGAATACCTTCAGAAAGAGTTAAAACTGTTTACAGTACAAACAGTTACTGAAGCTAGTGTGAAAGCCATCGCCATTGAATGGAAGCTCAAGAAGGGCGACACCAAAGGAGATGGAAAGCAGCTTGGGGGAAAGTCAGTCTATGCCAAGAAAGAGGAACAGAAGAAAGGTGAAGCGGGGAGTCAAACCTGTGTGCATTGCAAGGGAGGTCATTCGTCAGATAAATGCTGGGTAAAATTTCCACACTTGAAACCGAGAGTTTTACGGCGCAAGGAGGAAAAGAAGAAAACAGCTTTGCTTGCTAACGAAACCACCGAAGTACTAGGAATGACGGAGCTGAATGCGAAGCTCAACCTCATGGCAGAAACTCAGATGAGGAAGGACGACGAGAACCTAAGAGAGTAGCTTTTTGTTGTAAAGCTGCAATTGAAGGCCAGCCTAGTTGATGCCATAGTAGATCCGGGAAGTCAAAAGAATCTTATCTCGGAGGCCTTGGTTCAGAAGTTAGGTCTTCAAACAGTCAAACATCCAAAGCCATATCCATTAGGATGGATTCAGAAAGATGCAGGACTAAGCATTACTACTCAATGCACGTTCAAGTGTGCTCTTCATGAAACATACATTGATGAAGTAACATGTGATGTGGTACCATTGGATGTTTGTCAGGTAATTCTGGGGAATCCTTACTTATGGGATAGAGATGCTATCTATGAAAGGAAGGCTCAGAAGTACACCTTCATTAAGGACGGACGACGTTTTGTCATCCGGGCGGCGGCCTCCCCACCTGAAGCAAGCTTGGTGACGGCAACACAAGCGAAACGACTGGTTAATGCATGCAGGAAGTTTGTTCTGATAATGATTCGGCCCAAGGAGGAATATTCGAGTCAAGTATGCTTAACTTCTTTGTCCGGGAAGCAAAACCAAGACGTGGAGAAGCTGAAGCTTAAGTTTGCTGATCTGTTTAAGGAGAATCTAGGTCTGCCGCCGAGAAAAAGTGTGGAGCACGAGATCATGCTGATAGGGGAGAGTCTTTTACCAAATTCAAGGTTATACCGCACAACTGTGCAGGAATCTGAGGAAATCTGGCCAAAGATGCAGGATGATGTGTCTAGATTCATTCGCGGCTGCAAGTTGTGTTGCACTTCCAAGCCCGCGAATAGGAAGAGAGGGTTGTACCTGCCGTTGACGGTACCTTCACGGCCTTGGGAGAGTATTTCCATGGACTTTTTGGGAAGGTTGCCGCGCGCCAAGTCAGGTTGTGATTACTTGTACATTGTGGTCGATCGGTTTAGCAAGATGGTGATATTGATTCCTTGCAAGAAGACGGTGACGGGAGCAGGGGCTGCTAAATTGTTTTTCGAATATGTATGGAAGCATTTCGGGTTGCCGAGTTCGATCATCTCGGATTGAGATAGCAGATTCCAGGGTCACTTTTGGGATTCTTTGTGGCGAATGATGGATACCAGATTGAAGAAGAGCACCGCTTTTCATCCTCAGACCGATGGACAAACAGAAGTAGTTAACAGGACTATGATGCATATGCTAAGGGGTTACAATGCTAGACATCCGAAGACTTGGGATGAGAGTCTTCCATATCTGCAGTTTGCGTTCAACAGGGCAGTACATAGCTCTTCAGGAACGTCACCTTTTGAAGCATGCTACGGGTATCTGCCTCCAAGTCCTTTTGACATGGTGTTCATGGTTGGAGACGGTCACCAGGGAAAGGGAGAGAGTGATAGGCTACGAGCACAGCGTTTTCTGGAGAAGATTAGTTAGATTCATGCAACTATTGAAGCACAACTACAGAAGTCACAAGCAAAGTACAAGGCTAAGCATGACAAGCATCGAGTGCCTTGTAATTTCAGAGTTGGTGACTTAGTGTGGTTAAAGCTGAGTAAGGAGCGTCTTAAGGGAGAAGGTAAGAAGATCAAGCCATTGCGGTACGAACCTTTTCGTGTACTGGAGCAGATTGGAGACAACGCCTTCAAGCTCGACTTGCCACCTTACTTGGGCATGTACTCGGTTATCAACGCTGAATATCTGAAGCTGTTTGAGCCGCCACTGCTTGATGATGACGGTGACAACAGTGACGACAAGA
The DNA here is from genome assembly GCA_951800085.1 of Comarum palustre. NCBI lineage: Eukaryota > Viridiplantae > Streptophyta > Magnoliopsida > Rosales > Rosaceae > Comarum > Comarum palustre. Next base: position 4,193,531 of record OX637586.1, on the reverse strand, counting down.
CGGTTCTACCATCAGTTGAAGACTTATGGTTTGACCAAGAGGATCCATTAGCCGAAGATTGCATTTTGGAGCGGAAGGTGACTACAACACGTAAAGGACAACGGACGACGTTTCTGATTGGACGTGCGGGTCAAGTTCCAAGCAAGGCGAAATGGTTCAACAAGGAAAAGGGAACTCTCGAGTTTCCTAATCTCCAGTTTTAACTTAAACGGGAGTTTAAGTTCCTAGAAGAGGGGGAGCCATGATACGGGTGTATCCTTTAGCTTTTAGGAATTAGGATTCCTTCTCCTTTATGGGAGAGGAATAGTTGTCTAACTAAGACAATGTATAGTATACGGGTGTATCCTTTAGCTTTTAGGAATTAGGATTCCTTCTCCTTTATGGGAGAGGAATAGTTGTCTAACTAGGACAATGTATAGTTTTCTAGTTAGATAAGGATTTATAGGGTTTGTGACTCTATAAATAGAGATGCCTAGCATTAGTTCTAGCATCGAATCATAGTGTTATTGTAGCAAAGGAGTAGACATCAGAGATTGTAGCCTTTAAGCACAATAATAAGAGAAGAACAATTTCTTCGACCAATACACGTGTTCGTGTTGTTTTCGTTTCCGCAGTTAACAACTTAGCCGTGATTCGTATCAGAAGTTCATTTTTTCATCATCATCCTCTCTAACAAGTGGAAACCGGCATAGCGAAAACCTGGACACAATTTTTTAGTTACATTAACGATCATCATTTGATAAACAGATTTGACGAGTGTACGTAATAGTACTCGTTTACCTGATAACTGCCAATAACATGACAACAACCATTAAATTTGCAGATGCAATTAGCCAAGCAGGTCTCTTAAGGTTCACTAAGACATTATCGACAACATCTTTAGCCCAAAAGCCCAGTAACCGATGAGGGCCACCGGAAAATAGCAAATTGCGTTAATAATATAGGCTTTGATGACACGTTTCCACATCGGTATTCTTGAAGGTCTCTCCGGAGTTGATGGCATCGTTGCTTGAATTTCAAGGGCCACAGCATGTCCGGCAAATGCAATCGAGATTTGACCAAGTGAATTGAACACCCGGAACATGTAATCTACTGAGCTGGTTTTGTTGTATGCATAGCTAACATTATCTACCGGGCCTTTACTTAGGCAACCAGCCCACGCCATTATGGAATAACTGCAGTTATAAGAACTTCAAAATGAGAACATGTTTTTTGTTCTGTGATAATTTGTACCAAAGCCAATGAACTGCTCTGTAAAATATAGTATTATCTTTGTAAATAATAGCCTACTAATTTATCGACAAATTAATAGAGATTCAGTAATCCAAACATTACGAATTTAAAAATGTTATATACTAAAAACGAGACGCTAATCACGCGAACTTTTGGTCCTTACTATGATCCTATTACAAACAAATTTGTTATGACTAATAAACTTTTGTCAGTAGGGAATCGTACCAACGTCTGGACTCTAATCATAACTCCAATTGTAAAGTTGAAGTGAGAAGTTAGACAAGAGTTCTATACCTTAGTGACATGATAGCTGCTGCTAGAGAAATACCAGCGACTGAGTTGAAGTTGGGAAGCTTGGAAAGGAAGAAATGAATGGAACCAAACATCAAAATCCAGTAGGATTGCTTGATTGGTGTGCAACTGGAACATGCCATCTCCATAAACTGCTTCAAACACTTGCCCCAGTGACCATATACACTATGACACCCAATTTGGACAATTAGCTGCTGCGGAAGCACAATCCATGACACGAGTTTAGGACCGAAGGCATGTCGACCAAGGTCTATGTATCGATCAAAGCGAACCCCTGGAACACATTCATGGAGCTGTATCGATCAAAGCGAACCCTGAAACACATTCATGGAGTTGGGGTTATGGAGCTAGGGTGAGGGAGGTGGAGAGGCGGAGGAGAGGGATTGGGGGTAGTGGAGGGTGAGGGTGAGGTTCTGGATTTGTCACATAGATAACAACTTAAGCAACGAATCCTTGTTTTCATCTCATAAGTTATAATTGTGGCGAATAAATTATTATCGTGGCATAACTTGAAACTTATGAGACGAAATTGTTTAATTTCGTCGCATAGGTCTCGGATTCTACTAGTGTCCTGTAAGTAAGCTCTGAGTTGAATTTTGATCTGAGAGAAAATCAAACCACTTCCTGTTTATTCTTTAAAAAATATATGTATGTATAAAAATGCAAGCTACTAGCTAGCTAGTACGTTCAAAAGAATGCAAACTACGTACCAAACTACAAAACAAACTATAGGGTCGACCAATCGATTCCAAATAATTTGTGGGTCTTTTTCTTAGAGAATGATTTGTGAGACTTAATTACAACTACTTCTTTAGCATACTCAATGCGATATAAGTTTCCTTGGTTTACAAGCTTTTCTTCATCTCTTGAGTAGCAATCCAACAATGCCTCATAAGAAACCTCCATACACTTGGGCAATTATAGTTGATCAACAGCAGAAATGTCCCACCTGATCGAAATGTATAAGTCAATAATGATTGCAATATTTAATTTTGGAGTTTTTTTTGAATATTTTTGCTAAAGTAAATTGTTCTACTTGTATTGATAACCTTAAAAAATAAATTATTTTGTTAAAGTAAATGTAAAAATAATACATTTGATGAAATAACGAAAATGCTTTTAAAATTTAACTGTGTTAATGGTGAAAGTATCAAAATACTAACAGAATGAAACTTAAGGTATGAAAACGTAAGTTTTTGATAACAATGTATGAAAATGTAAGTTTTTGATAGCAATGTATGAAAATAAAAATAACATTATTTTTCAGGTAGTAATTTTTTAATTAATTCTTTACCATGACACCATAGCCTTCGTGAACGTTTCGAGTGAATTTTTTAGAAGTCCTTGCTTGCACTAGAGAACAAAACCATGCATACGCTACCAGGATAAGCACTTTAGCCGACGAAATTTTTTCGTTGGCCTGTTCACCATAATCGTCGGCTATACTTATAGCCGACGAAATAAAATCCGTCGTCGGCTACAATCCAACACTTAGCCGACGAAATAATATAAAAAATTCGTCGGCTATAATCCAACACTTAGCCGACGAAATATCAATATTAATATTTCGTCGGCTAAAGTTTTTTTAAAAATTAAAAATGAAATAGAGAAAAGCCGACGAAATATAGTTCATTCGTCGGCTAAAGTATTTTAAAAATTAAAAATTAAATAGAGAAAAGCCGACGAAATTTTCAATATTTCGTCGGCTAAAGGTTGTTGGAAAAAAAAACTAGCATAGCCGACGAAATATGGTAAATTTCGTCGGCTATAGTACTTTTTATACTAGAAACCCACACAAAATTTATACATTACCATCCAAGCAAGCTGCAAATTACAGAAACAATTTCATAACCAACAACAACACACCATCAAAAGTAACATAAACATTTTGCATTAAATTTTCAATTCATAAATTGTTCATAAACCTAAAAAGTAAATTAATATTTGTTCAGAAACCTAAAAAACTAAATAAATAATTGTTCATAAACTTGAAAAACTAAACGAAGTCGATATCGTCTAAATCAATATCTGCGCCAGGTTGAGGTTGTTGGGGAGGTTGGGGAGGTTGCGGCGGCTGAGGTAAGACAATAGGCGTGGGCATGGGCGGAAGCGGAAGTCCCTGCTGCTGTGCAGCTAAAAAATCTTGCATGTACTGGAACATCTGTTGCTGCTGTGTCTGCTGGGCGGCATAGACTGCTACATTGTACTCCTGTAGAGCGGCAGTATATGCTGTCTGGGCGGCCTCTCTCGCGGCAGTATATGCTGCTTGGGCGGCCTCTCTCTCGGCAGTATATGCTGCTTGGGCGGCTTGCTGTTCCCGTAACATCTGAACTTCCGCCTCAAGCTGAGTCGTTTTGCTGCTGGTCGAGGCTCCTTTTTTCTGAAACCCAGGAGTGGTCTTCAGTACCCCCTCGCCCTTCTTTCCCAGACCCCGACAGTAGAAGTTATTTCCTCGCGGTGGGAAGGCTGTGCCCATGATCCTGGCCCCAACGCTGAGATCCGAACTGTCGATCCGGGACATGTCTTCCTCTTGCGTGTCAGGCCATGTCTCCCTGACTATAGCAGCCATCACCTCGTCACTAGCCTGCCTCACCCTCACCTAATTTGATAGGAAAAAAAAATTAATTAACATTTTAAAATATATATATACATATAATTTACTAAATTTTAAAACGTAAAACGACTTACAATATTCTCCTGGGCGTCAGGATATGTCTTCTCGTACGTATAGACGTACCGGTTGACCTCTGGATGTTCCCTGGCCGCCTCCTCCATCAACGATGCGAACGGTCTAGAACCGGCATGATGGTTCCTCATGTTGCGTTGCCGGTTTTGAGCGTTCACCCGGGAAACGACCTACAAAGGAATCAAATTAGTAAAATATTTTAAAACGTATTAAATATAATTCAATATAATAAATAATTATTTTTAATTACCTTTTTATGTGGGTTGTTGAATTCCGATATCAGAAGCCAACGCCACTCGTACTCCCTGAACTGGAACTCAAGGGGGTGCCAAAACGTTCGTTCCCATGCGTAGTCCAGTGGGTCCGTAACTCGTTCTTCCACTCCTTGTACCTGTAATACGCCAAAAAAATATAAATATTATTAATTATACATAATTTTCTTTTGTCCTTAACTTTGCAACGTACCTTCCCCCGTGCACAACGTCCGCCCAGGTGTTCCTCAGGTACTCGGGAACGTCAAACCACACCTGCATTTAAACATTTATTAGTTTAGACGTTCATAAATCTATAATGTAATAAATAATGTTAAATATGAATTTTGTTATACTTACCGACATGACGTTGTGGACCATGTCCTTAACCTCCTGTGGGACCTCGCCCCAGTCTGACCACAACATAGGGACTCTATCCCTAATAAGCGCTCCCACGCGGCCAGAGTACATCCTCGTCTTGCCGCCCGATACTACGTTCCCATCCTCGTCAGTATCAATGACGATCCTTCCCGATGTACTCACTGTCTTCTCGAGAGCTTTCCCCGTGACCGGACCTCTCTTCTTCCTTGTCGGCTTGGCTCCGACGGTGCCTATCATAAATTGATGATTAGTAAATTAATTTTATTATAACATTATAACATAACAAATTACTTATATAATCATTACCTGAGGGCGTTCGGGCGGATGCGACGGACTCCGACTCTGTCGCCGACGATGATACCCTCGCAGAAATTAACTCTGTAGCAAACGGCACGAACAGATACACCGCTGATGGGGTCACCTGCGGGGGTAGTGGATAAATCGGCGCCCCTGAGTCATCGACTGCAGGTATTGCCGGTATGAAGCGCGGAAGGAAGAGAAGAGGCGGCGGCATCTGTACCCCGGAAGACCCACCCTCCGATGCAGTAGGGTCCGGTGCCGGTGCCCTATGTATCTCAGGCATACGTGGTGCAGACATCTCCGCCTGAGTCGGAGGCCACAGCTGCCTCGAGGAGTGAGGGACGCTGGGCTGCCTGGAGGAGCGAGGTACGCTAGGCTGCCTGGAGGAGCGAGGGGCGCTAGGCGGCCTGGAGGCGGGAGGGGCATCTGGCTGCCTGGAGGAATGTGTCGGCTCCAGAAGAGAAGCCCGTCGGGCCGTCATTGGGCCCTGAAACGAACCCCGAGGGTTGCTAGACGTTCCCTCAGACGATTCACCCCTTTGGCCCTTCGAACTCTTCGATTTACTGAATAATCCTTTCATCCTAAATAATAAAATTAATATTTTGTTAAATGTATAAAATAATAAAAAATGAACAACATTAACAAATATATTAAATATATCATTCAATATTTTAATATACCCTACCATATTAAAAATTTCCAATTTACTTAATACACCCAATTTCCAAATATATTAAAAATCACCAAATACACCCAATTTCCAAATATATTAAAAATCACCAAATACACCCAAATACACCTAAATTCACCCAAATACACCCAAATACACCTAAATATACCCAAATACACCCAAATATACACCCAAATTCAGTAAATACACCCAATATAATTCAACATTATCACAACATAATACAATTCAACATTATCACAATATAATTCTACACAATTCAATATAATGCAATATATTGAAAAAACAAATGAAATTTGTTCTATAATACAATATAAACATGAAATTGCATACCTAATTTGTTTGGGAGATGAGGGAGGCGGAGTGGAGGCCGGAAACCGTCGAAAATGGTGAAAGAAAATGGAGAAGAGAGGGAGAAATTCGCCGGCGGAGTGGAGAAAGTGGAGAAGTGGGCTTCTGTTTCGCTGCTTTCGAATTTATAGGAAGAACTATAGCCGACGAAATAAAAAATTCGTCGGCTATAGTCCCACTTTAGCCGACGACAAAACCCTAATTTCGTCGGCTAAAGTCCAACTATAGCCGACGAAATTTTTTAGTAATTTCGTCGGCTATAGTCCCACTTTTACCCGACGAAATTACTACGAATGTTTAGTAATTTCGTCGACTAAAGTACATTTTATAATTATTTAGTAAGTTCATGCACAATTTATATGTTTTATCTTGTGAAACGAAAAACCGACCATCAGATATCATCATTACGTTGAAACATGTGTGAGGGTAAAATTTCAGCATCATCGGACACACGTAAGGGCTCGATCCGCACGGTCAATCCCGTTGGTCAAACCCCTAAACACAAACAAACGGTGATTTGGCCACCTAAATTACGTTTTCTGTCCGGACCTTCAACTACAAATAGTTTCATATCGAGGAGACGCAACTAGCGGTATAAAATTTATAAGAAAAATAACCGTCGGAGATAGGGCGTCCTCTATGGTGAACGAATAGAAAAAATGCAATGACCGCAAGTATTGGCACCGAAACTTATCGGAATTACGTGAAATTTCAACCGTAGACATATTTCATCGTTCCGGTCATATCTTATCTCACGACTTTTTTTTGTTTGAGGCATCTACGTATAGTTTGTTTTTAAAACGGAACATTTACTTAACACTTAGTAAATTAGTTATACAACATTAGTAGACATATTTTGATTGTGACAATCCATCTTGTGAAACGAAAAACCGACCGTCAGATATCATCATTACGTTGAAACATGTGTGAGGGTAAAATTTCAGCATCATCGGACACACGTAAGGGCTCGATCCGCACGGTCAATCCCGTTGGTCAAACCCCTAAACACAAACAAACGGTGATTTGGCCACCTAAATTACGTTTTCTGTCCGGACCTTCAACTATAAATAGTTTCATATCGAGGAGACGCAACTAGCGGTATAAAATTTATAAGAAAAATAACCGTCGGAGGTAGGGCGTCCTCTATGGTGAACAATAGAAAAAATGCAATGACCACAAGTATTGGCACCGAAACTTATCGGAATTACGTGAAATTTCAACCGTAGACATATTTATCGTTCCGGTCATATCTTATCTCACGACTTTTTTTTGTTTGAGGCATCTACGTATAGTTTGTTTTTAAAACGGAACATTTACTTAACACTTAGTAAATTAGTTATACAACATTAGTAGGCATATTTTGATTGTGACAATCCATCTTGTGAAACGAAAAACCGACCGTCAGATATCATCATTATGTTGAAACATGTGTGAGGGTAAAATTTCAGCATCATCGGACACACGTAAGGGCTCGATCCGCATGGTCAATCCCGTTGGTCAAACCCCTAAACACAAACAAACGGTGATTTGGCCACCTAAATTACGTTTTCTGTCCGGACCTTCAACTACAAATAGTTTCATATCGAGGAGACGCAACTAGCGGTATAAATTATTATTTTATTCATTTAACTTTAGCCGACGAAATATTAGGGTATTTGTCGGCTATACTTTAGGGTTTAGGGTTTAGCCGACGAAATATTAGGGTATTCGTCGGCTAAGATACTTTTAGCCGACGAAATACAACATGTTTCGTCGGCTAAAACTGTCAAATAGATAAAAAAAACAGTTGGTTTAACCGTACCCATAACAATTTCCTGCATATATAACCAACATTAAGATACATTATGAATTGTAGAGCTTGTACCATATAAAACACATCAAATTGTATTACAAATTCAAATAACTAAGAAGACTCGTAATCAGAATCATCCGATGAGTCTTCTTCGGTGTCAGAATTAATTTCCGGTAATCTATGCATTTCTACATCACAAGAGTCGTCGTCTGTTTCTTGATTTGGATCCACATCAATAAGGCGAGCGTCTAAATCACGAATTCGAACCGAACGACCCGGTTTAAAATTATTAAGGCGAATTGTAGAGGAGTCAGGAATACCTATTGCACTGTGTTCTTGATACGCAACATTTTCTTCCTCGTCTTCGGCCTCTCCAAGTGTAGCCGCCCGGTAAATGTTTCGAGGGTGCACAAGATTGACTACTTTCCACGCGTCACCCTTAACAAGGTCATCAAGATAAAACACTTGTTTCACCGATGTCGCAAAAACAAACGGGTCATCTTCGTAACAGCTTGTACCAGTGTTCACCGATAAAATCCCGTACTGATCAATCTTCATGCTATGCGAGCTTCTAGTATCAAACCATCTACACTTGAACAGGTGCACGGTCATGCCTTGCCCATAAACGAGTTCCACCACTGAATCAAGAACACCATAATAATCAACTTCATTCCGGCCACCATGCGCCATAACCCCAGAATTCTGTGTTCGTCGTCTGTTGTCTCTCATTTCACATATAAATTGCACGCCATTGACCTTGCACATCGGGTAAACTCTTGACATTATCGGCTTCATAGCTAGAAGTCTTAGTTCGTGAGACCAATTTGGGTGACCATCAAATTGAATATGGTTCATCTGCAACCAAAGATTCAATGTATTGTAAATATGAATAATTATGCAATCAATGAGCCATGAACAGAGTTAAAGAATTACATACCCAATCGCCAAAATAGTTCGCGAACTCCTTGTTGTGGTAATCGAGATCACCTTGAATGTCTGGACAGTGTAGATGGATGTCTTTCCAGTATTCAACTTCTTGACAGTTAATCAATACCCACCAATGGGCTATGACGAGCTCATGGGGTTGCAACTTGTAGGACTCTGGTAAAATTCCATAAACTTCAACATCATTTGAGACTATGGAAAGGTTAAACTTCGGTTCATCAACCGGTATGGTTTGTGGAGTTTCCTTCAATGCTCCTAGATACAACTTCATGTAGGTGACGCACTCGTGCGCAATATATGCTTCTGCTATACATCCTTCAGGCGCGGATTTGTTAGCCACATAAGCTTTGTAGTCTCCAAGTTGTCTGTAAATAAATAAATTTGTTGTCATATGTTACGATTATACAATGAACATGTAATCAACAAAAACATTAGGTGTAAAAAACATACCTTTCCATAGGATACATCCAAGTATAGTGTACTGGACCGGTAAGCAACAATTGCTCTGGAAGATGGATCATCAGGTGCGGCATGATGTCAAAAAAATTTGGAGGAAATATTCTCTCAAATTTACACATGATATAAATAATGTCCTGTTGCATTTCCCGGAGATCAGATTTTGTCACTTCCCTTGTGCATAACTTCTGGAAGAATCTTGACAATGCTACTAACGGCTCTACCACCTGACGGGGAAGGAAGGGTCGAATGAAAATAGGGAAGAGACGTTGTAGCAGAATATGACAGTCATGACTCTTTAACCCGTACATTTTATTGTCCCGAATGTTTACACACCGGGCTATGTTTCCTGCGTAGCCTGAAGGATACTTCACAGAACTCAACCACCTGAAAATTACGTTCTTCTGTTCAGGCTTCACGGTGTACGGAGCTTGAGGCATTTTTTTCTTCCCTTCTTTCAACCACAAATGTTTTCGTATCTCCATTTTTTTAAGATCAATGCGTGCCTTCGGACCGTCTTTCGTCTTTCCCTCCAAGTTCAGCACGGTTCTCACCACACTGTTGTTTGGTGTAGAATTTGCAGTCCTTCAAACAACCGGCTTGTAAATTTGTGCTAGGCGTGCCAGTACCTTTGGGTCAGGTACAACCTGGAAGTTGGATGCTGCTTGCGTCCCCCTTCTGACTTCTTCTCACAGCGACCGTGACAGACGCCGATCTTCTTCCTCTGTGCTAGGTTCTCTCTTCAGACCTACAAGGGAAAAGTCCCTCTAGGATTTTTCTCCAACCTTTGCGGATGGCCGAAAATTACTTAGTATGCAATGAAACTAAGCAGCGGGTATCAAGATATGCAGGATATGGACTGGCGAACGGATTCTCCAGAACTGGTTGCGGGAGTAAAACTGCTCAACGGATTGAACAGGGGAGTAGTGAGATTTCAACGGATTGAAACCTGTCAGACTTAACGGATTAAGTCCCTTGTGCAGCTGACGGATCAGGCTATGGTTGCTAACGGATCAGGCTTGATTGCTCCGGAGAGGCTTGAAGACTTTCGCGTGGCGAAGTTGTTGTCTGTTTGTTGATAGATGTCGATCTCTTTTCTCTTGCATCTTAACCCCTTTATATAGTGAACACTAGGGTAGATATTTACTTGTGAATCAAGGCACGGCACCATGCTGCTAGGGGTAAGAATCATTCTTGTAATACAAGGCAACCTCTTAAAGCCCAATCCTTTAAGCTCAACACTCTTCTGTTGGTAACTCAATCTCTTGTGATCACGTGCTTTGTCCCTTATAACACTCTCTCGAACGCTTTTTCTCCCGCGAGCGTGTTTCATTAATACATAGCGCTTCCGCGAGCGTGTTACCCTCAGCGAGCAAACTATCTCACTTCGCGAGCGTGCTTTATTACTGTGCTCCTCGCGAACGCATTTGACTTTCTAAACGTCCTCTGACCTTCTTGACCGCAGGTATCGGTCCACTTGCTTTTCCATAAATGAGCTTTTTACTTTTGGATCTAACAACTGTCACACACATTCTTTTCTATGTGCATCACATCTAGGTAGTGTCTGATCAACAACTTACTCCAGTATGGGAGTTCCCAGAATATGCTCTTATGTGTCCTAAATTTATACCTGTCGGGTCTGTCAGGTATTGCCGCCACTATATTGGGATGATTGCTGAGCTGCCCAAAATCATACTCATTAAGCACTGCTAATATTTCTTCCCCTGTCCATCTTCTAGGAGGCACACCAAGTTCTACAGTCCCATCAAATGCCTTGTCATCGAACCGCCATTCGTGATCATACGGAAGGAGAGTACAGTGACCCAATCTACATATTTTGTTGCAATGACTACTGCTCCCCTCATCGCTTAGGCACTCTGGACAAGCCTTGTATCCCCTAACAACGTTGCCCGACAACATCCCACGAGCAAGAAAATCACTAATGGTACCAACAACCATAGCATGCATCTGGAACATCTCGTGCATGAACTTATCATAAGTGGGATGACCAACGTCCCAAAAAAACTTAAGCTCTTCAATCAAGGGTCTCAAATACACATCGAGACACTTCCCTGGATAACCGGGTCCCGGAATCAACAAACTCAACATATTGTATTCCTTCTTCATGCACATCCATGGAGGAAGATTGTATGGTACCAAAATCACCGGCCATACACTGTATTGAAGACTCATGTTGCCAAAAGGATTGAACCCGTCGGATGAGAGCCCGAGCCTCACATTTCGGACCTCAGACGCAAAATGAGGAAACTCCCTGTCTATATGCTTCCAGGCCCCCCCGTCAGTAGGGTGTATAAGGGTATCTTCGCCTTGCAATTCCCTTTCAGCGTGCCATCTCATAGATTTGGCCGTGTGTGATGACATGTATAACCGTTCCAGCCTATCCCTCAACGGGAAATACCGAAGTACCTTCATAGGTTTCCTATTGCCTGCAGGAGTCAACTTATACCTGTCACTCTGACATACTGGACATGTGTCAAGGTCACCAAGGTCATTCCCTTCTGGATCTTTACCCCAGAAGAGAACACAATCATATCTGCATGCATGGATTTTGATGTAGGAAAGCTTAAGATCTTTCAGTATACATCGGACCTTATGATGAGTGGTAGGAAGACGATGACCGTGGGGCAGCATCGAAGCAGTGTACTGTAGATACTCATCAACAGCCTTCACAGTCGATTTTGTCTCAACTTTAATCTTCATAACGTCCATCACACTTTCAAGAACCGTTTTCTGACAACCGGGGTACACAGGGGTCTGTTGGAAAGCAAGTAGTTTGTTGTACCTGTCAATACCAGCAGTGTTGACAACTATAGGGAAGGGCTGCACCGGGTCAGACATATACGGTCCTTCAGAGCATACACCCCTCTCATAAGGAAACATATCGTTGATGAAGGCCGTTGTTGGATCGTTGGATGTACTGCCCGTCTCAGAAAATTGCCCATGATCATGCGGACCCCTTGATGATGTTTCACCGTGATATATCCAACATGTGTACTTCTCCCAAAACCCATTACTTTGAAGGTGCTGCCAAACCTTGTCAATTGGAAATTGATACATATCGCTGCGACACTGACATTTAGTGCACGGACAATAGAAAATTGTATTCCCTTTAGCATTATTGATCACATATTCAATAAAACTAACAACTCCTTTAACATATCTTTTGTCCCATTTTGGAAGCGAAATCCAACTCTTAAATCAACTCAAAAACAAAAATAAAACTCTTAAATCAACTCAAAAACAAGATATATACATATACGTATCTATATATAGCGCCACAAACTAATTTCGGACAGATTTCGCCAACACCCAACAATTTCGCCAACCCCAAAACTTTTTCTCCCGTTTTTTCTTTCAAATCAGCTACTGTCTAGATCTGGAAATATAAAGCATTTTAGCCGACGAAATTATATATATCGTCGGCTAAAGTTTTAAAATTTCGTCGGCTATAGTTCACAGATTATAGCCGACGAAAAAAACTATTTTAGCCGACGACACAACATTTCGTCGGCTAAAAGTCCACTTTAGCCGACGAAAATTTCACTTAGGCGACGAAAGTTTTTTTCGTCGGCTAAAATAGACTTTAGCCGACGAAAAAAAATTTCGTCGGCCTGTTAATTTTTTTTTCGTCGGCTATGATATACTTATTCTGGTAGTGATACAACTTGTAACGCCGTATGAGTTAAATCTCAAATCTATCAGGGACATTAATTTGCAATTACGTACACATTGTTTGGATGTTAATCTTTTTTTTTTAACAGTTTGGAATCCAGCCTTGCAGAGAGGCTCAGCCCCACGTCCGGTTTTATTTATTATATTAATATTAAAAACTTGCATCGGCGGACATATTGTTCAATCTCAAAAATGGCTTTGATTTGTAAACTATAAATTTGATGGAAGAAAATAAATAATGAAATAAACTATAAATTGTGAAAATTTTGATTTGTATTCTGCAATTTGGTTCAATATTCCAATAGGCAAGAGCTGTTCAATTAAATTACGCTAGGTCAAACAGTATATAAACTGATAAATTCTGATACAAATTCAAACAGTCATTATTTAATACACAACAGAAAACCTATAATACGATTATAGGTCGTTATTAGATACAAAGCAGGAAACCTATAATACATATTGCTTATTGCATCCCCCAAAATAGTGCTTTTATTCGAACCAAATCCGTTTCACCAACAGCACATAGTGGCCATCAAGCCATCTGTGAAACTATATAATAGAGAACACGTAGCTGGTTTCTCGTCAGAACTTGACGAGACTTATTTCACGGCAAAGAGGATTAACAAGTACCAGCTTCTAGGCTTAAACAGGCACCGGTTCGATAAGGACAGAAACTATAAAACCCTTGAGCCCAGCTTCGGCATTGGTATACAAGTCTTCATTCTTGTAAAGAACTTCACCAGAACGTGCAAGATTCAAAATGATCTGCAAGAGGGGCTTGGGGATACTATTGCTGGAGTGGAGATCGAGCCACTCTTGGTTTATGTCTTTCCATGCATCATCCTTTTGTTTCGTTAGCTCGACTTTCGCTTCTTCTTCTGTGACACCATATTGATTCATGTAGCATTCCACCGATGAGGCGCCCTGCTCTATGTCTTGCTCAAACTACATATTCAGAATTAATGTACCATGTCAAGATTAGATGGTTTCGTATGTGCATGAACGCTAGAGCAGTACTAAATGTAATGTACCTTGTGGCCAGCCATGTCATTGAGGAGTCTGCCAGTTAGCGCTGTAGCCTTAACAATTTTAGGGTCATTCAACACCCAATCCATAGTGTCTTTTGTAACAAGACCTCCCATTCCAACAAAGGATGTGATTGCCATAGGATAGAAGGATGAGTTCAGTCCATTTGGAATATATTCATCCATTGTGGGTGTGTATTTTTCCTTCAACCATTTGGCTTCCTGGAAGTAACCTCTAAGTTGGATTTTGATCTGAGAGATTCAAACCACGTACTTAGCAAACATTACTATAAATATTTTATAAAGGAAAACTAATAGTAGGCTTCAAAAAACTACTAGGATCCAATTAATGCAGACTACATATGTACAAATCAAATACTTAGTGAGACTTACTGCTTCTTTGGCATAGTCAAGGCGATATAAGTTTCCTTCTTCTGCAAGCTTTTCTTCATATGCAGAGTAGCTGTCCAGCAGTCCTTTATAACAATCCTTCAAACACTGGGGTAATTGATCATCAATAGCCGAAATGTCCCACCTGATCGATCAAAATGTATATATAAGTAACCTACTGATCTGCATAATTTGTTAATAAGTAACTACTCGTTGCACGACCCTATGGAAATTTCTGGGGTAAATATATTAACTGTATACATACTGCTACATAATTGAATTAACAAACATAGTATCTCAAATTTTTGCAAACCTCTCAATAGCATCTGTATAGAGCTCTAGTTCTTGATATGAGCCAAAGACATCGTAAACATCATCTTGGACTGTTGTTAGAGCACCATATTTGCATACCATCGTCCTAGCGAACTGATATTCAGGTTCAAATGTGGTTGCCAAAGCCCAAAAATAGGTCTCGACGATTCTGTCTCTTGCAAAAGGTAGCTTGTTTGCAAAGTCCAAGTCCTTCCACCACCTGAAAGTAAATACCGGGAAAAAAAGATGTAGAAAGTATATTACTAATTTTCCGTAATCTTATATCAATAATTAGCATATGTAGTCAGAAATAACAATTTATGAATTGACAGTGATATATATATATATATATATATATATATATATATATATATATGTTAACCTGGTCATATCACTGAGTTCTTTCTGATGGACTTTCTGCATTAAGTTGAAATCCAACTTTGCTAGAGTTAGCAAAGTTTTGTTGTGTGAATCAAATTCCTCATAGACAGAAATGTAATGCCTTGCTTCAACCCTTGAAAAGCCCTTCCAAAGTGGCTGATACAAGGCATGAGTTACTTGTTTCGACAAGGGAGAGCTCAATCGGGGTGCTGCAGACTCGAGATGGGTCCTGGTGAAGGTCAGAGCCTCTTCAAGTACTTCTTCCCCATGAACCCTAAGATGAGTGGCTTCATACAAGCTTAATAGTCCTACCACATCGCTCGTAAGACACTCCTTAAATGTCCCGTTACTATCCTTAAACTTGTTGAACACATCTACATACGTGACCAGCCAAATAATGCATTAGAGTTAGATGCATGATGAAGTTAATGAGTCAACATGCATTAAGAAACTTAAGCAACAGACTATATTTACCGCATGAAACATTATAGCCTTGTTGTCTAAGCAATCGAAATCGGAGAGCAGTAGTGTAAAGGTCACCATCATTTCCAAGATCTATACTTCTTTTAGAAGATTGATCATGAACGTGTTTCAGTATTGTATCAATCTCATTTTCGTAACGGTAGGACAAGCCTAAACGTTGAATGTTATCAACCATGTCTAACATGTGCGAAGCAGGCTGGTTCACTGCAGCCATTAGCATTCTCTTCACTTCTTCTTTCAGGTCTTGGACACGTTGCTCGAGTTTAACGTCTACTTCCTGCATAGGGCAAATTGAAGAAACATATAACATTAAGTGACTATAATCAGCATTGTTCACTTGATCGAGCTTATATATATATATATATATGTAATGTATCACTTACCATAGAAGAATATGAGAGAAAATGATCGCCCCATATGCAAGGGGCATAATTAGCTGGACGTGGCTTAACACCAAAAGCAGCATTCCGGGATTGAGATGGAGATGCTAAAAGAGCAGCCATTTTGTTTCCAGAACCAAATGAAGCTTAGTACGTAATCGATATGGTTGCTTTCGATCGAACTTCAGTTGGTGTGAGATGAAGTGATTTGGTGCTTGCATGAACTGGTATATATAGTGAAGCAAGTGCCTTGAAGAAGGTAGAGAGGGTGGCGGCCAGCTGCGCATGTCATGCAATAGTCGTAATAGTCTGCGTATATAAACAACCATCTTTACAAAATTGGATCAGGATCCGTGTGCTATGAACGTAAAGAACCCAGATTTCTTAGGGTCAAATCGGTCAATGAAATCGGCTTCATCATGGGGCAGTGGCGGGCGAAGCTATCTCAAAGGGAGATGCATCGAATGGACCAGATGAACGAGTCCCCACAAACTTCCAATGGCACAAGCGTATAATTCTTTATTGTGGGATTTGCTTCAAATATCTCTACCAAATTGGTGATCAAATTATGAAGATATTATATACCAGCTAAAGAGATCACAATAAGGATATGTACACAAGCTATCGGACTGTAATTCAAGACAGATCAAGAAATTCATATATTCAAGTATTACTGTAGTTGAAATTTACTGTATGTAGTTGAAATACATGGTTAAATTTAACTATCAAGAACCTTAGAACTCAAATGTGGAGATGTAACACCTTAACCACTTACACTGTAGGGAACTTCGGACTACATGGTGCGCATTGTATCATACATACGAAATCTCCCTTGAGCGACAACGTGGCTACGTCCCTGGAAAGAGGCCTTTGTCAACAACATTTTTTTGGACTTCGTCAAAAAACAATGAACACCTACAATTTTAGCCCAACTCATGTTCTAATCCTAGATATGTCCGTCTCTTTCTATGTACCGGAAGAAAAAGGTGGGTGTGATAGGGGTATGCATGGTTGTATTGTTCTGTGAGGAGAGTACAATTTATGAATCCGAGCGATAGCATTTACGAGCGGTCTTAACAGTTAACATGCATATTATTATTATCGTTAAGAGATTCATCTTATTGAGGACTAGCTTAAAACTTTAATAGTTTATTATACTCATTTTTTAATATTATTTTTATCTCAATTATTAGTTTTAGGTTTATATAAGAATATTACTTCTATAAATTTTCAGACAAATTAATTGATAATCATTAAGGAAGTGAACTAAATCAAATCAATGAACGATCCAAATCTGTCAAATATGAACAATTCAAGTTTATAATTGGTAAATCACATATATGCCTTAACATATATTTTAGGCCACACAATTTCATATATATACCACTTACATATATAAATTTCATTTACCAATTCCATATATCAATTACCAATTCCATATATCAATTTTATATATATGAGATGCATAGTTTCAAAGTAAAAAATAAAAAGGAAAATTGAAGAAACATTTCACAACATTCCAAATGGCAGGATAAAAATAAAATGGGAGATATGAAATTAAGAGCAACATTCTATGAAAAATTAGATTTTAAGAAACGAAGAGATGACGAGAAATATAGAAGGATTTTGAGCAATTTAAAAGAACAAAGCAAATTGTGGAGGATATCGATCACTATCATCTTTGTTGCTGTATCATTTTTCTTCATAATCGATACGACGGATGCATAAATTTGGAAGAAGGAAGACTAATGTGTCATTTTATTAAGATTTTTTTATTAAAAAAAGAGATTGAAGGTTGAAAAATAATGGTGTCATTTGATTAAGGAAATAAGAGTGAACAAGAGACTGAAATTAGGAGGAGATCTTAATTACGAAAATAAATTTATTAGAAAATTTTATAAATGACGTAAAAAATGTTCTCTTATTCAAGAAAAGAAAATTTTTCTTGAAAAAATAATGTAAATAACGATAATTAAGAAACAATAATTAAAGAAGATTTAAGTGAATAGAAATGATTTTTTATTTCAGTATTTTGCTTATCATATATAATATAATTATCTATTAATTATATAGGTTTTGTAACCAAAACAAATTGGCCCCTTTGACCGTGAGCTCCAGATCCGTGCACGAGCACTGATAAACCCAGCTTTAAGACCGGCTCTGCTCAACCAAATGATCCTCATTCGAAAACCACTCCCTTATTATTGTACTGCTAACTGAATTTCATCTTTGATGACATTTTCAACTCAAGAATAGCGGAAAAGGCTACCCTTTCACTGCTTTTACTCGAGCAAGGACACATGTTACCAACTAAAAATGCAGAAGAGACGAGGAAAATGATGCATGAACTACATCGTACATCGGTGTAGACAGGATCCACACAATTCAAATGACAACATCAAATAACGAGGTCCTTGGTATAACCAAGTACTAGTTTGATAGTATATATACGAGTTTGGTACTTAGGTCTAATCAATGACATAATTTGGTTATAATTTAAGCGTAGAAACGATATGTGGATGCGTCAGTGACGATGTTTCTCAAACCACCAATGGTAGAGGCCAACATAATGAACACTAACGAATATGGAAGCCTGCACAAGACAGTCATATATGAACGTCAAGCAACTACTCTGTACATTTCTATTGTTCTAAGATCAAGGGGACGAAACATCTAATTTTCTTACCCAGTTGACGAACCAATTGGTGCCGAATCTCTTTGGTTTCTTGATAGCTAGCTAGCCACATTATACTAGGAAGCTGTAAAAAATTATCATGCTCGAGATGATTAGTTTCTTGCTTTAGATTTGCAAGATAAGAGAGAGAAGAGAGGAAGTGAGAAAAAAAACTTACAAAGTATGAAGTTGGGGCAAAACCAAATCCGCCAAAGAAACCAAGGTCTCCAAAGAAAGGGAAGGTGACTCCAACAAACAATGTGAATGCTTAAGAGAGGGAAGTACTTGAGGTACTAATCTAATGATTTGGTCAAAATCAAACACATATTATGATCATTTGGGATCTTACCAACATAAGCTGATCTAGCAGCTATTCTAAGTGCCACTCCAGGAGGGAAGTTGATACGGGTGTATCCTTTAGCTTTTAGGAATTAGGATTCCTTCTCCTTTATGGGAGAGGAATAGTTGTCTAACTAGGACAATGTATAGTATACGGGTGTATCCTTTAGCTTTTAGGAATTAGGATTTCTTCTCCTTTATGGGAGAGGAATAGTTGTCTAACTAGGACAATGTATAGTTTTCTAGTTAGATAAGGATTTATAGGGTTTGTGACTCTATAAATAGAGATGCCTAGCATTAGTTCTAGCATCGAATCATAGTGTTATCGTAGCAAAGGAGTAGACATCAGAGATTATAGCCTTTAAGCACAATAATAAGAGAAGAACAATTTCTTCGACCAATACCCGTGTTCGTGTTGTTTTCGTTTCCGCAGTTAACAACTTAGCCGTGATTCGTATCAAGTTGGTATCAGAGCCTAGCCGTATCTGTGGGAGTCTGTGGTGCATGGTCCTGACTCGCTCACTGTACAAAAAGCTAGGGAAAGCTCTTGTGTCTTTAGAAAATACTACAAGGCCGAGGGTAAAGATGGTGGACGGTAAAACTGATCCCGAAGAGAGATTTGTAGTATTGGAGAAGCAGGTGTCTGCATCGAATTCAGCCATAGCGGATCTCACCAACCTCGTCAAGGAGTTGCTTTCAAGAGGGCCGACGAAGAAGCAAGAAAGCAGTTCGGATTCGGACGAAGAGAAAGAAAAATCCAACGAGGATGATGATGATACTAAGAGGAAGGATTCGCAGCATTCTCGCAAGCCGGCGCAAGAAGAAGGGAGTTCTTTTCGTAGCTTGAAGATTGACTTCAAGATTGAAGTTCTGATGTACGATGGTAGCGTCAATGTGGACAAGCTCGACGATTGGCTTGAGCGGCTTGACACATATTTCACGTTTCATCGGTTTACATCGAAGGAAAAGATCACCTGTGCGATTTTGAAACTATCTTCTCACGCATTGACTTGGTGGAAGTCTTACCGAAGGAATCATGGTGAGGAGGTAGTGTCGTGGAAGCAGTTCAAGGAATTGCTTAGAAAACAGTTCTATCCAGTCGGATTGCTGGAAGAACGATGGCTCAAATGGTACAACCTGCGCCAGAAGACCAACCAGTCCGTGCAAGAATACACGACCGAATTCCAGAATCAAGCTCTGGTTCTGGATATCTCCTTAGTGGAGTATGCGGCGTTTATGAAGTATGTAGCCGGACTACATGAATACCTTCAGAAAGAGTTAAAACTGTTTACAGTACAAACAGTTACTGAAGCTAGTGTGAAAGCCATCGCCATTGAATGGAAGCTCAAGAAGGGCGACACCAAAGGAGATGGAAAGCAGCTTGGGGGAAAGTCAGTCTATGCCAAGAAAGAGGAACAGAAGAAAGGTGAAGCGGGGAGTCAAACCTGTGTGCATTGCAAGGGAGGTCATTCGTCAGATAAATGCTGGGTAAAATTTCCACACTTGAAACCGAGAGTTTTACGGCGCAAGGAGGAAAAGAAGAAAACAGCTTTGCTTGCTAACGAAACCACCGAAGTACTAGGAATGACGGAGCTGAATGCGAAGCTCAACCTCATGGCAGAAACTCAGATGAGGAAGGACGACGAGAACCTAAGAGAGTAGCTTTTTGTTGTAAAGCTGCAATTGAAGGCCAGCCTAGTTGATGCCATAGTAGATCCGGGAAGTCAAAAGAATCTTATCTCGGAGGCCTTGGTTCAGAAGTTAGGTCTTCAAACAGTCAAACATCCAAAGCCATATCCATTAGGATGGATTCAGAAAGATGCAGGACTAAGCATTACTACTCAATGCACGTTCAAGTGTGCTCTTCATGAAACATACATTGATGAAGTAACATGTGATGTGGTACCATTGGATGTTTGTCAGGTAATTCTGGGGAATCCTTACTTATGGGATAGAGATGCTATCTATGAAAGGAAGGCTCAGAAGTACACCTTCATTAAGGACGGACGACGTTTTGTCATCCGGGCGGCGGCCTCCCCACCTGAAGCAAGCTTGGTGACGGCAACACAAGCGAAACGACTGGTTAATGCATGCAGGAAGTTTGTTCTGATAATGATTCGGCCCAAGGAGGAATATTCGAGTCAAGTATGCTTAACTTCTTTGTCCGGGAAGCAAAACCAAGACGTGGAGAAGCTGAAGCTTAAGTTTGCTGATCTGTTTAAGGAGAATCTAGGTCTGCCGCCGAGAAAAAGTGTGGAGCACGAGATCATGCTGATAGGGGAGAGTCTTTTACCAAATTCAAGGTTATACCGCACAACTGTGCAGGAATCTGAGGAAATCTGGCCAAAGATGCAGGATGATGTGTCTAGATTCATTCGCGGCTGCAAGTTGTGTTGCACTTCCAAGCCCGCGAATAGGAAGAGAGGGTTGTACCTGCCGTTGACGGTACCTTCACGGCCTTGGGAGAGTATTTCCATGGACTTTTTGGGAAGGTTGCCGCGCGCCAAGTCAGGTTGTGATTACTTGTACATTGTGGTCGATCGGTTTAGCAAGATGGTGATATTGATTCCTTGCAAGAAGACGGTGACGGGAGCAGGGGCTGCTAAATTGTTTTTCGAATATGTATGGAAGCATTTCGGGTTGCCGAGTTCGATCATCTCGGATTGAGATAGCAGATTCCAGGGTCACTTTTGGGATTCTTTGTGGCGAATGATGGATACCAGATTGAAGAAGAGCACCGCTTTTCATCCTCAGACCGATGGACAAACAGAAGTAGTTAACAGGACTATGATGCATATGCTAAGGGGTTACAATGCTAGACATCCGAAGACTTGGGATGAGAGTCTTCCATATCTGCAGTTTGCGTTCAACAGGGCAGTACATAGCTCTTCAGGAACGTCACCTTTTGAAGCATGCTACGGGTATCTGCCTCCAAGTCCTTTTGACATGGTGTTCATGGTTGGAGACGGTCACCAGGGAAAGGGAGAGAGTGATAGGCTACGAGCACAGCGTTTTCTGGAGAAGATTAGTTAGATTCATGCAACTATTGAAGCACAACTACAGAAGTCACAAGCAAAGTACAAGGCTAAGCATGACAAGCATCGAGTGCCTTGTAATTTCAGAGTTGGTGACTTAGTGTGGTTAAAGCTGAGTAAGGAGCGTCTTAAGGGAGAAGGTAAGAAGATCAAGCCATTGCGGTACGAACCTTTTCGTGTACTGGAGCAGATTGGAGACAACGCCTTCAAGCTCGACTTGCCACCTTACTTGGGCATGTACTCGGTTATCAACGCTGAATATCTGAAGCTGTTTGAGCCGCCACTGCTTGATGATGACGGTGACAACAGTGACGACAAGACGGTTCTACCATCAGTTGAAGACTTATGGTTTGACCAAGAGGATCCATTAGCCGAAGATTGCATTTTGGAGCGGAAGGTGACTACAACACGTAAAGGACAACGGACGACGTTTCTGATTGGACGTGCGGGTCAAGTTCCAAGCAAGGCGAAATGGTTCAACAAGGAAAAGGGAACTCTCGAGTTTCCTAATCTCCAGTTTTAACTTAAACGGGAGTTTAAGTTCCTAGAAGAGGGGGAGCCATGATACGGGTGTATCCTTTAGCTTTTAGGAATTAGGATTCCTTCTCCTTTATGGGAGAGGAATAGTTGTCTAACTAAGACAATGTATAGTATACGGGTGTATCCTTTAGCTTTTAGGAATTAGGATTCCTTCTCCTTTATGGGAGAGGAATAGTTGTCTAACTAGGACAATGTATAGTTTTCTAGTTAGATAAGGATTTATAGGGTTTGTGACTCTATAAATAGAGATGCCTAGCATTAGTTCTAGCATCGAATCATAGTGTTATTGTAGCAAAGGAGTAGACATCAGAGATTGTAGCCTTTAAGCACAATAATAAGAGAAGAACAATTTCTTCGACCAATACACGTGTTCGTGTTGTTTTCGTTTCCGCAGTTAACAACTTAGCCGTGATTCGTATCAGAAGTTCATTTTTTCATCATCATCCTCTCTAACAAGTGGAAACCGGCATAGCGAAAACCTGGACACAATTTTTTAGTTACATTAACGATCATCATTTGATAAACAGATTTGACGAGTGTACGTAATAGTACTCGTTTACCTGATAACTGCCAATAACATGACAACAACCATTAAATTTGCAGATGCAATTAGCCAAGCAGGTCTCTTAAGGTTCACTAAGACATTATCGACAACATCTTTAGCCCAAAAGCCCAGTAACCGATGAGGGCCACCGGAAAATAGCAAATTGCGTTAATAATATAGGCTTTGATGACACGTTTCCACATCGGTATTCTTGAAGGTCTCTCCGGAGTTGATGGCATCGTTGCTTGAATTTCAAGGGCCACAGCATGTCCGGCAAATGCAATCGAGATTTGACCAAGTGAATTGAACACCCGGAACATGTAATCTACTGAGCTGGTTTTGTTGTATGCATAGCTAACATTATCTACCGGGCCTTTACTTAGGCAACCAGCCCACGCCATTATGGAATAACTGCAGTTATAAGAACTTCAAAATGAGAACATGTTTTTTGTTCTGTGATAATTTGTACCAAAGCCAATGAACTGCTCTGTAAAATATAGTATTATCTTTGTAAATAATAGCCTACTAATTTATCGACAAATTAATAGAGATTCAGTAATCCAAACATTACGAATTTAAAAATGTTATATACTAAAAACGAGACGCTAATCACGCGAACTTTTGGTCCTTACTATGATCCTATTACAAACAAATTTGTTATGACTAATAAACTTTTGTCAGTAGGGAATCGTACCAACGTCTGGACTCTAATCATAACTCCAATTGTAAAGTTGAAGTGAGAAGTTAGACAAGAGTTCTATACCTTAGTGACATGATAGCTGCTGCTAGAGAAACACCAGCGACTGAGTTGAAGTTGGGAAGCTTGGAAAGGAAGAAATGAATGGAACCAAACATCAAAATCCAGTAGGATTGCTTGATTGGTGTGCAACTGGAACATGCCATCTCCATAAACTGCTTCAAACACTTGCCCCAGTGACCATATACACTATGACACCCAATTTGGACAATTAGCTGCTGCGGAAGCACAATCCATGACACGAGTTTAGGACCGAAGGCATGTCGACCAAGGTCTATGTATCGATCAAAGCGAACCCCTGGAACACATTCATGGAGCTGTATCGATCAAAGCGAACCCTGAAACACATTCATGGAGTTGGGGTTATGGAGCTAGGGTGAGGGAGGTGGAGAGGCGGAGGAGAGGGATTGGGGGTAGTGGAGGGTGAGGGTGAGGTTCTGGATTTGTCACATAGATAACAACTTAAGCAACGAATCCTTGTTTTCATCTCATAAGTTATAATTGTGGCGAATAAATTATTATCGTGGCATAACTTGAAACTTATGAGACGAAATTGTTTAATTTCGTCGCATAGGTCTCGGATTCTACTAGTGTCCTGTAAGTAAGCTCTGAGTTGAATTTTGATCTGAGAGAAAATCAAACCACTTCCTGTTTATTCTTTAAAAAATATATGTATGTATAAAAATGCAAGCTACTAGCTAGCTAGTACGTTCAAAAGAATGCAAACTACGTACCAAACTACAAAACAAACTATAGGGTCGACCAATCGATTCCAAATAATTTGTGGGTCTTTTTCTTAGAGAATGATTTGTGAGACTTAATTACAACTACTTCTTTAGCATACTCAATGCGATATAAGTTTCCTTGGTTTACAAGCTTTTCTTCATCTCTTGAGTAGCAATCCAACAATGCCTCATAAGAAACCTCCATACACTTGGGCAATTATAGTTGATCAACAGCAGAAATGTCCCACCTGATCGAAATGTATAAGTCAATAATGATTGCAATATTTAATTTTGGAGTTTTTTTTGAATATTTTTGCTAAAGTAAATTGTTCTACTTGTATTGATAACCTTAAAAAATAAATTATTTTGTTAAAGTAAATGTAAAAATAATACATTTGATGAAATAACGAAAATGCTTTTAAAATTTAACTGTGTTAATGGTGAAAGTATCAAAATACTAACAGAATGAAACTTAAGGTATGAAAACGTAAGTTTTTGATAACAATGTATGAAAATGTAAGTTTTTGATAGCAATGTATGAAAATAAAAATAACATTATTTTTCAGGTAGTAATTTTTTAATTAATTCTTTACCATGACACCATAGCCTTCGTGAACGTTTCGAGTGAATTTTTTAGAAGTCCTTGCTTGCACTAGAGAACAAAACCATGCATACGCTACCAGGATAAGCACTTTAGCCGACGAAATTTTTTCGTTGGCCTGTTCACCATAATCGTCGGCTATACTTATAGCCGACGAAATAAAATCCGTCGTCGGCTACAATCCAACACTTAGCCGACGAAATAATATAAAAAATTCGTCGGCTATAATCCAACACTTAGCCGACGAAATATCAATATTAATATTTCGTCGGCTAAAGTTTTTTTAAAAATTAAAAATGAAATAGAGAAAAGCCGACGAAATATAGTTCATTCGTCGGCTAAAGTATTTTAAAAATTAAAAATTAAATAGAGAAAAGCCGACGAAATTTTCAATATTTCGTCGGCTAAAGGTTGTTGGAAAAAAAAACTAGCATAGCCGACGAAATATGGTAAATTTCGTCGGCTATAGTACTTTTTATACTAGAAACCCACACAAAATTTATACATTACCATCCAAGCAAGCTGCAAATTACAGAAACAATTTCATAACCAACAACAACACACCATCAAAAGTAACATAAACATTTTGCATTAAATTTTCAATTCATAAATTGTTCATAAACCTAAAAAGTAAATTAATATTTGTTCAGAAACCTAAAAAACTAAATAAATAATTGTTCATAAACTTGAAAAACTAAACGAAGTCGATATCGTCTAAATCAATATCTGCGCCAGGTTGAGGTTGTTGGGGAGGTTGGGGAGGTTGCGGCGGCTGAGGTAAGACAATAGGCGTGGGCATGGGCGGAAGCGGAAGTCTCTGCTGCTGTGCAGCTAAAAAATCTTGCATGTACTGGAACATCTGTTGCTGCTGTGTCTGCTGGGCGGCATAGACTGCTACATTGTACTCCTGTAGAGCGGCAGTATATGCTGTCTGGGCGGCCTCTCTCGCGGCAGTATATGCTGCTTGGGCGGCTTGCTGTTCCCGTAACATCTGAACTTCCGCCTCAAGCTGAGTCGTTTTGCTGCTGGTCGAGGCTCCTTTTTTCTGAAACCCAGGAGTGGTCTTCAGTACCCCCTCGCCCTTCTTTCCCAGACCCCGACAGTAGAAGTTATTTCCTCGCGGTGGGAAGGCTGTGCCCATGATCCTGGCCCCAACGCTGAGATCCGAACTGTCGATCCGGGACATGGCTTCGGACATGTCTTCCTCTTGCGTGTCAGGCCATGTCTCCCTGACTATAGCAGCCATCACCTCGTCACTAGCCTGCCTCACCCTCACCTAATTTGATAGGAAAAAAAAATTAATTAACATTTTAAAATATATATATACATATAATTTACTAAATTTTAAAACGTAAAACGACTTACAATATTCTCCTGGGCGTCAGGATATGTCTTCTCGTACGTATAGACGTACCGGTTGACCTCTGGATGTTCCCTGGCCGCCTCCTCCATCAACGATGCGAACGGTCTAGAACCGGCATGATGGTTCCTCATGTTGCGTTGCCGGTTTTGAGCGTTCACCCGGGAAACGACCTACAAAGGAATCAAATTAGTAAAATATTTTAAAACGTATTAAATATAATTCAATATAATAAATAATTATTTTTAATTACCTTTTTATGTGGGTTGTTGAATTCCGATATCAGAAGCCAACGCCACTCGTACTCCCTGAACTGGAACTCAAGGGGGTGCCAAAACGTTCGTTCCCATGCGTAGTCCAGTGGGTCCGTAACTCGTTCTTCCACTCCTTGTACCTGTAATACGCCAAAAAAATATAAATATTATTAATTATACATAATTTTCTTTTGTCCTTAACTTTGCAACGTACCTTCCCCCGTGCACAACGTCCGCCCAGGTGTTCCTCAGGTACTCGGGAACGTCAAACCACACCTGCATTTAAACATTTATTAGTTTAGACGTTCATAAATCTATAATGTAATAAATAATGTTAAATATGAATTTTGTTATACTTACCGACATGACGTTGTGGACCATGTCCTTAACCTCCTGTGGGACCTCGCCCCAGTCTGACCACAACATAGGGACTCTATCCCTAATAAGCGCTCCCACGCGGCCAGAGTACATCCTCGTCTTGCCGCCCGATACTACGTTCCCATCCTCGTCAGTATCAATGACGATCCTTCCCGATGTACTCACTGTCTTCTCGAGAGCTTTCCCCGTGACCGGACCTCTCTTCTTCCTTGTCGGCTTGGCTCCGACGGTGCCTATCATAAATTGATGATTAGTAAATTAATTTTATTATAACATTATAACATAACAAATTACTTATATAATCATTACCTGAGGGCGTTCGGGCGGATGCGACGGACTCCGACTCTGTCGCCGACGATGATACCCTCGCAGAAATTAACTCTGTAGCAAACGGCACGAACAGATACACCGCTGATGGGGTCACCTGCGGGGGTAGTGGATAAATCGGCGCCCCTGAGTCATCGACTGCAGGTATTGCCGGTATGAAGCGCGGAAGGAAGAGAAGAGGCGGCGGCATCTGTACCCCGGAAGACCCACCCTCCGATGCAGTAGGGTCCGGTGCCGGTGCCCTATGTATCTCAGGCATACGTGGTGCAGACATCTCCGCCTGAGTCGGAGGCCACAGCTGCCTCGAGGAGTGAGGGACGCTGGGCTGCCTGGAGGAGCGAGGTACGCTAGGCTGCCTGGAGGAGCGAGGGGCGTCCGGCTGGCCGGAGGAGTGAGGGGCGCTAGGCTGCCTGTAGGCTGCCTGGAGGAGCGAGGGGCGCTAGGCGGCCTGGAGGCGGGAGGGGCATCTGGCTGCCTGGAGGAATGTGTCGGCTCCAGAAGAGAAGCCCGTCGGGCCGTCATTGGGCCCTGAAACGAACCCCGAGGGTTGCTAGACGTTCCCTCAGACGATTCACCCCTTTGGCCCTTCGAACTCTTCGATTTACTGAATAATCCTTTCATCCTAAATAATAAAATTAATATTTTGTTAAATGTATAAAATAATAAAAAATGAACAACATTAACAAATATATTAAATATATCATTCAATATTTTAATATACCCTACCATATTAAAAATTTCCAATTTACTTAATACACCCAATTTCCAAATATATTAAAAATCACCAAATACACCCAAATACACCCAATTTCCAAATATATTAAAAATCACCAAATACACCCAAATACACCTAAATTCACCCAAATACACCCAAATACACCTAAATATACCCAAATACACCCAAATATACACCCAAATTCAGTAAATACACCCAATATAATTCAACATTATCACAACATAATACAATTCAACATTATCACAATATAATTCTACACAATTCAATATAATGCAATATATTGAAAAAACAAATGAAATTTGTTCTATAATACAATATAAACATGAAATTGCATACCTAATTTGTTTGGGAGATGAGGGAGGCGGAGTGGAGGCCGGAAACCGTCGAAAATGGTGAAAGAAAATGGAGAAGAGAGGGAGAAATTCGCCGGCGGAGTGGAGAAAGTGGAGAAGTGGGCTTCTGTTTCGCTGCTTTCGAATTTATAGGAAGAACTATAGCCGACGAAATAAAAAATTCGTCGGCTATAGTCCCACTTTAGCCGACGACAAAACCCTAATTTCGTCGGCTAAAGTCCAACTATAGCCGACGAAATTTTTTAGTAATTTCGTCGGCTATAGTCCCACTTTTACCCGACGAAATTACTACGAATGTTTAGTAATTTCGTCGACTAAAGTACATTTTATAATTATTTAGTAAGTTCATGCACAATTTATATGTTTTATCTTGTGAAACGAAAAACCGACCATCAGATATCATCATTACGTTGAAACATGTGTGAGGGTAAAATTTCAGCATCATCGGACACACGTAAGGGCTCGATCCGCACGGTCAATCCCGTTGGTCAAACCCCTAAACACAAACAAACGGTGATTTGGCCACCTAAATTACGTTTTCTGTCCGGACCTTCAACTACAAATAGTTTCATATCGAGGAGACGCAACTAGCGGTATAAAATTTATAAGAAAAATAACCGTCGGAGATAGGGCGTCCTCTATGGTGAACGAATAGAAAAAATGCAATGACCGCAAGTATTGGCACCGAAACTTATCGGAATTACGTGAAATTTCAACCGTAGACATATTTCATCGTTCCGGTCATATCTTATCTCACGACTTTTTTTTGTTTGAGGCATCTACGTATAGTTTGTTTTTAAAACGGAACATTTACTTAACACTTAGTAAATTAGTTATACAACATTAGTAGACATATTTTGATTGTGACAATCCATCTTGTGAAACGAAAAACCGACCGTCAGATATCATCATTACGTTGAAACATGTGTGAGGGTAAAATTTCAGCATCATCGGACACACGTAAGGGCTCGATCCGCACGGTCAATCCCGTTGGTCAAACCCCTAAACACAAACAAACGGTGATTTGGCCACCTAAATTACGTTTTCTGTCCGGACCTTCAACTATAAATAGTTTCATATCGAGGAGACGCAACTAGCGGTATAAAATTTATAAGAAAAATAACCGTCGGAGGTAGGGCGTCCTCTATGGTGAACGAATAGAAAAAATGCAATGACCACAAGTATTGGCACCGAAACTTATCGGAATTACGTGAAATTTCAACCGTAGACATATTTATCGTTCCGGTCATATCTTATCTCACGACTTTTTTTTGTTTGAGGCATCTACGTATAGTTTGTTTTTAAAACGGAACATTTACTTAACACTTAGTAAATTAGTTATACAACATTAGTAGGCATATTTTGATTGTGACAATCCATCTTGTGAAACGAAAAACCGACCGTCAGATATCATCATTATGTTGAAACATGTGTGAGGGTAAAATTTCAGCATCATCGGACACACGTAAGGGCTCGATCCGCATGGTCAATCCCGTTGGTCAAACCCCTAAACACAAACAAACGGTGATTTGGCCACCTAAATTACGTTTTCTGTCCGGACCTTCAACTACAAATAGTTTCATATCGAGGAGACGCAACTAGCGGTATAAATTATTATTTTATTCATTTAACTTTAGCCGACGAAATATTAGGGTATTTGTCGGCTATACTTTAGGGTTTAGGGTTTAGCCGACGAAATATTAGGGTATTCGTCGGCTAAGATACTTTTAGCCGACGAAATACAACATGTTTCGTCGGCTAAAACTGTCAAATAGATAAAAAAAACAGTTGGTTTAACCGTACCCATAACAATTTCCTGCATATATAACCAACATTAAGATACATTATGAATTGTAGAGCTTGTACCATATAAAACACATCAAATTGTATTACAAATTCAAATAACTAAGAAGACTCGTAATCAGAATCATCCGATGAGTCTTCTTCGGTGTCAGAATTAATTTCCGGTAATCTATGCATTTCTACATCACAAGAGTCGTCGTCTGTTTCTTGATTTGGATCCACATCAATAAGGCGAGCGTCTAAATCACGAATTCGAACCGAACGACCCGGTTTA
The DNA here is from genome assembly GCA_951800085.1 of Comarum palustre. NCBI lineage: Eukaryota > Viridiplantae > Streptophyta > Magnoliopsida > Rosales > Rosaceae > Comarum > Comarum palustre. The sequence goes on along the minus strand of OX637586.1, from coordinate 4,162,769 downwards.
AAATTATTAAGGCGAATTGTAGAGGAGTCAGGAATACCTATTGCACTGTGTTCTTGATACGCAACATTTTCTTCCTCGTCTTCGGCCTCTCCAAGTGTAGCCGCCCGGTAAATGTTTCGAGGGTGCACAAGATTGACTACTTTCCACGCGTCACCCTTAACAAGGTCATCAAGATAAAACACTTGTTTCACCGATGTCGCAAAAACAAACGGGTCATCTTCGTAACAGCTTGTACCAGTGTTCACCGATAAAATCCCGTACTGATCAATCTTCATGCTATGCGAGCTTCTAGTATCAAACCATCTACACTTGAACAGGTGCACGGTCATGCCTTGCCCATAAACGAGTTCCACCACTGAATCAAGAACACCATAATAATCAACTTCATTCCGGCCACCATGCGCCATAACCCCAGAATTCTGTGTTCGTCGTCTGTTGTCTCTCATTTCACATATAAATTGCACGCCATTGACCTTGCACATCGGGTAAACTCTTGACATTATCGGCTTCATAGCTAGAAGTCTTAGTTCGTGAGACCAATTTGGGTGACCATCAAATTGAATATGGTTCATCTGCAACCAAAGATTCAATGTATTGTAAATATGAATAATTATGCAATCAATGAGCCATGAACAGAGTTAAAGAATTACATACCCAATCGCCAAAATAGTTCGCGAACTCCTTGTTGTGGTAATCGAGATCACCTTGAATGTCTGGACAGTGTAGATGGATGTCTTTCCAGTATTCAACTTCTTGACAGTTAATCAATACCCACCAATGGGCTATGACGAGCTCATGGGGTTGCAACTTGTAGGACTCTGGTAAAATTCCATAAACTTCAACATCATTTGAGACTATGGAAAGGTTAAACTTCGGTTCATCAACCGGTATGGTTTGTGGAGTTTCCTTCAATGCTCCTAGATACAACTTCATGTAGGTGACGCACTCGTGCGCAATATATGCTTCTGCTATACATCCTTCAGGCGCGGATTTGTTAGCCACATAAGCTTTGTAGTCTCCAAGTTGTCTGTAAATAAATAAATTTGTTGTCATATGTTACGATTATACAATGAACATGTAATCAACAAAAACATTAGGTGTAAAAAACATACCTTTCCATAGGATACATCCAAGTATAGTGTACTGGACCGGTAAGCAACAATTGCTCTGGAAGATGGATCATCAGGTGCGGCATGATGTCAAAAAAATTTGGAGGAAATATTCTCTCAAATTTACACATGATATAAATAATGTCCTGTTGCATTTCCCGGAGATCAGATTTTGTCACTTCCCTTGTGCATAACTTCTGGAAGAATCTTGACAATGCTACTAACGGCTCTACCACCTGACGGGGAAGGAAGGGTCGAATGAAAATAGGGAAGAGACGTTGTAGCAGAATATGACAGTCATGACTCTTTAACCCGTACATTTTATTGTCCCGAATGTTTACACACCGGGCTATGTTTCCTGCGTAGCCTGAAGGATACTTCACAGAACTCAACCACCTGAAAATTACGTTCTTCTGTTCAGGCTTCACGGTGTACGGAGCTTGAGGCATTTTTTTCTTCCCTTCTTTCAACCACAAATGTTTTCGTATCTCCATTTTTTTAAGATCAATGCGTGCCTTCGGACCGTCTTTCGTCTTTCCCTCCAAGTTCAGCACGGTTCTCACCACACTGTTGTTTGGTGTAGAATTTGCAGTCCTTCAAACAACCGGCTTGTAAATTTGTGCTAGGCGTGCCAGTACCTTTGGGTCAGGTACAACCTGGAAGTTGGATGCTGCTTGCGTCCCCCTTCTGACTTCTTCTCACAGCGACCGTGACAGACGCCGATCTTCTTCCTCTGTGCTAGGTTCTCTCTTCAGACCTACAAGGGAAAAGTCCCTCTAGGATTTTTCTCCAACCTTTGCGGATGGCCGAAAATTACTTAGTATGCAATGAAACTAAGCAGCGGGTATCAAGATATGCAGGATATGGACTGGCGAACGGATTCTCCAGAACTGGTTGCGGGAGTAAAACTGCTCAACGGATTGAACAGGGGAGTAGTGAGATTTCAACGGATTGAAACCTGTCAGACTTAACGGATTAAGTCCCTTGTGCAGCTGACGGATCAGGCTATGGTTGCTAACGGATCAGGCTTGATTGCTCCGGAGAGGCTTGAAGACTTTCGCGTGGCGAAGTTGTTGTCTGTTTGTTGATAGATGTCGATCTCTTTTCTCTTGCATCTTAACCCCTTTATATAGTGAACACTAGGGTAGATATTTACTTGTGAATCAAGGCACGGCACCATGCTGCTAGGGGTAAGAATCATTCTTGTAATACAAGGCAACCTCTTAAAGCCCAATCCTTTAAGCTCAACACTCTTCTGTTGGTAACTCAATCTCTTGTGATCACGTGCTTTGTCCCTTATAACACTCTCTCGAACGCTTTTTCTCCCGCGAGCGTGTTTCATTAATACATAGCGCTTCCGCGAGTGTGTTACCCTCAGCGAGCAAACTATCTCACTTCGCGAGCGTGCTTTATTACTGTGCTCCTCGCGAACGCATTTGACTTTCTAAACGTCCTCTGACCTTCTTGACCGCAGGTATCGGTCCACTTGCTTTTCCATAAATGAGCTTTTTACTTTTGGATCTAACAACTGTCACACACATTCTTTTCTATGTGCATCACATCTAGGTAGTGTCTGATCAACAACTTACTCCAGTATGGGAGTTCCCAGAATATGCTCTTATGTGTCCTAAATTTATACCTGTCGGGTCTGTCAGGTATTGCCGCCACTATATTGGGATGATTGCTGAGCTGCCCAAAATCATACTCATTAAGCACTGCTAATATTTCTTCCCCTGTCCATCTTCTAGGAGGCACACCAAGTTCTACAGTCCCATCAAATGCCTTGTCATCGAACCGCCATTCGTGATCATACGGAAGGAGAGTACAGTGACCCAATCTACATATTTTGTTGCAATGACTACTGCTCCCCTCATCGCTTAGGCACTCTGGACAAGCCTTGTATCCCCTAACAACGTTGCCCGACAACATCCCACGAGCAAGAAAATCACTAATGGTACCAACAACCATAGCATGCATCTGGAACATCTCGTGCATGAACTTATCATAAGTGGGATGACCAACGTCCCAAAAAAACTTAAGCTCTTCAATCAAGGGTCTCAAATACACATCGAGACACTTCCCTGGATAACCGGGTCCCGGAATCAACAAACTCAACATATTGTATTCCTTCTTCATGCACATCCATGGAGGAAGATTGTATGGTACCAAAATCACCGGCCATACACTGTATTGAAGACTCATGTTGCCAAAAGGATTGAACCCGTCGGATGAGAGCCCGAGCTCACATTTCGGACCTCAGACGCAAAATGAGGAAACTCCCTGTCTATATGCTTCCAGGCCCCCCCGTCAGTAGGGTGTATAAGGGTATCTTCGCCTTGCAATTCCCTTTCAGCGTGCCATCTCATAGATTTGGCCGTGTGTGATGACATGTACAACCGTTCCAGCCTATCCCTCAACGGGAAATACCGAAGTACCTTCATAGGTTTCCTATTGCCTGCAGGAGTCAACTTATACCTGTCACTCTGACATACTGGACATGTGTCAAGGTCACCAAGGTCATTCCCTTCTGGATCTTTACCCCAGAAGAGAACACAATCATATCTGCATGCATGGATTTTGATGTAGGAAAGCTTAAGATCTTTCAGTATACATCGGACCTTATGATGAGTGGTAGGAAGACGATGACCGTGGGGCAGCATCGAAGCAGTGTACTGTAGATACTCATCAACAGCCTTCACAGTCGATTTTGTCTCAACTTTAATCTTCATAACGTCCATCACACTTTCAAGAACCGTTTTCTGACAACCGGGGTACACAGGGGTCTGTTGGAAAGCAAGTAGTTTGTTGTACCTGTCAATACCAGCAGTGTTGACAACTATAGGGAAGGGCTGCACCGGGTCAGACATATACGGTCCTTCAGAGCATACACCCCTCTCATAAGGAAACATATCGTTGATGAAGGCCGTTGTTGGATCGTTGGATGTACTGCCCGTCTCAGAAAATTGCCCATGATCATGCGGACCCCTTGATGATGTTTCACCGTGATATATCCAACATGTGTACTTCTCCCAAAACCCATTACTTTGAAGGTGCTGCCAAACCTTGTCAATTGGAAATTGATACATATCGCTGCGACACTGACATTTAGTGCACGGACAATAGAAAATTGTATTCCCTTTAGCATTATTGATCACATATTCAATAAAACTAACAACTCCTTTAACATATCTTTTGTCCCATTTTGGAAGCGAAATCCAACTCTTAAATCAACTCAAAAACAAAAATAAAACTCTTAAATCAACTCAAAAACAAGATATATACATATACGTATCTATATATAGCGCCACAAACTAATTTCGGACAGATTTCGCCAACACCCAACAATTTCGCCAACCCCAAAACTTTTTCTCCCGTTTTTTCTTTCAAATCAGCTACTGTCTAGATCTGGAAATATAAAGCATTTTAGCCGACGAAATTATATATATCGTCGGCTAAAGTTTTAAAATTTCGTCGGCTATAGTTCACAGATTATAGCCGACGAAAAAAACTATTTTAGCCGACGACACAACATTTCGTCGGCTAAAAGTCCACTTTAGCCGACGAAAATTTCACTTAGGCGACGAAAGTTTTTTTCGTCGGCTAAAATAGACTTTAGCCGACGAAAAAAAATTTCGTCGGCCTGTTAATTTTTTTTTCGTCGGCTATGATATACTTATTCTGGTAGTGATACAACTTGTAACGCCGTATGAGTTAAATCTCAAATCTATCAGGGACATTAATTTGCAATTACGTACACATTGTTTGGATGTTAATCTTTTTTTTTTAACAGTTTGGAATCCAGCCTTGCAGAGAGGCTCAGCCCCACGTCCGGTTTTATTTATTATATTAATATTAAAAACTTGCATCGGCGGACATATTGTTCAATCTCAAAAATGGCTTTGATTTGTAAACTATAAATTTGATGGAAGAAAATAAATAATGAAATAAACTATAAATTGTGAAAATTTTGATTTGTATTCTGCAATTTGGTTCAATATTCCAATAGGCAAGAGCTGTTCAATTAAATTACGCTAGGTCAAACAGTATATAAACTGATAAATTCTGATACAAATTCAAACAGTCATTATTTAATACACAACAGAAAACCTATAATACGATTATAGGTCGTTATTAGATACAAAGCAGGAAACCTATAATACATATTGCTTATTGCATCCCCCAAAATAGTGCTTTTATTCGAACCAAATCCGTTTCACCAACAGCACATAGTGGCCATCAAGCCATCTGTGAAACTATATAATAGAGAACACGTAGCTGGTTTCTCGTCAGAACTTGACGAGACTTATTTCACGGCAAAGAGGATTAACAAGTACCAGCTTCTAGGCTTAAACAGGCACCGGTTCGATAAGGACAGAAACTATAAAACCCTTGAGCCCAGCTTCGGCATTGGTATACAAGTCTTCATTCTTGTAAAGAACTTCACCAGAACGTGCAAGATTCAAAATGATCTGCAAGAGGGGCTTGGGGATACTATTGCTGGAGTGGAGATCGAGCCACTCTTGGTTTATGTCTTTCCATGCATCATCCTTTTGTTTCGTTAGCTCGACTTTCGCTTCTTCTTCTGTGACACCATATTGATTCATGTAGCATTCCACCGATGAGGCGCCCTGCTCTATGTCTTGCTCAAACTACATATTCAGAATTAATGTACCATGTCAAGATTAGATGGTTTCGTATGTGCATGAACGCTAGAGCAGTACTAAATGTAATGTACCTTGTGGCCAGCCATGTCATTGAGGAGTCTGCCAGTTAGCGCTGTAGCCTTAACAATTTTAGGGTCATTCAACACCCAATCCATAGTGTCTTTTGTAACAAGACCTCCCATTCCAACAAAGGATGTGATTGCCATAGGATAGAAGGATGAGTTCAGTCCATTTGGAATATATTCATCCATTGTGGGTGTGTATTTTTCCTTCAACCATTTGGCTTCCTGGAAGTAACCTCTAAGTTGGATTTTGATCTGAGAGATTCAAACCACGTACTTAGCAAACATTACTATAAATATTTTATAAAGGAAAACTAATAGTAGGCTTCAAAAAACTACTAGGATCCAATTAATGCAGACTACATATGTACAAATCAAATACTTAGTGAGACTTACTGCTTCTTTGGCATAGTCAAGGCGATATAAGTTTCCTTCTTCTGCAAGCTTTTCTTCATATGCAGAGTAGCTGTCCAGCAGTCCTTTATAACAATCCTTCAAACACTGGGGTAATTGATCATCAATAGCCGAAATGTCCCACCTGATCGATCAAAATGTATATATAAGTAACCTACTGATCTGCATAATTTGTTAATAAGTAACTACTCGTTGCACGACCCTATGGAAATTTCTGGGGTAAATATATTAACTGTATACATACTGCTACATAATTGAATTAACAAACATAGTATCTCAAATTTTTGCAAACCTCTCAATAGCATCTGTATAGAGCTCTAGTTCTTGATATGAGCCAAAGACATCGTAAACATCATCTTGGACTGTTGTTAGAGCACCATATTTGCATACCATCGTCCTAGCGAACTGATATTCAGGTTCAAATGTGGTTGCCAAAGCCCAAAAATAGGTCTCGACGATTCTGTCTCTTGCAAAAGGTAGCTTGTTTGCAAAGTCCAAGTCCTTCCACCACCTGAAAGTAAATACCGGGAAAAAAAGATGTAGAAAGTATATTACTAATTTTCCGTAATCTTATATCAATAATTAGCATATGTAGTCAGAAATAACAATTTATGAATTGACAGTGATATATATATATATATATATATATATGTTAACCTGGTCATATCACTGAGTTCTTTCTGATGGACTTTCTGCATTAAGTTGAAATCCAACTTTGCTAGAGTTAGCAAAGTTTTGTTGTGTGAATCAAATTCCTCATAGACAGAAATGTAATGCCTTGCTTCAACCCTTGAAAAGCCCTTCCAAAGTGGCTGATACAAGGCATGAGTTACTTGTTTCGACAAGGGAGAGCTCAATCGGGGTGCTGCAGACTCGAGATGGGTCCTGGTGAAGGTCAGAGCCTCTTCAAGTACTTCTTCCCCATGAACCCTAAGATGAGTGGCTTCATACAAGCTTAATAGTCCTACCACATCGCTCGTAAGACACTCCTTAAATGTCCCGTTACTATCCTTAAACTTGTTGAACACATCTACATACGTGACCAGCCAAATAATGCATTAGAGTTAGATGCATGATGAAGTTAATGAGTCAACATGCATTAAGAAACTTAAGCAACAGACTATATTTACCGCATGAAACATTATAGCCTTGTTGTCTAAGCAATCGAAATCGGAGAGCAGTAGTGTAAAGGTCACCATCATTTCCAAGATCTATACTTCTTTTAGAAGATTGATCATGAACGTGTTTCAGTATTGTATCAATCTCATTTTCGTAACGGTAGGACAAGCCTAAACGTTGAATGTTATCAACCATGTCTAACATGTGCGAAGCAGGCTGGTTCACTGCAGCCATTAGCATTCTCTTCACTTCTTCTTTCAGGTCTTGGACACGTTGCTCGAGTTTAACGTCTACTTCCTGCATAGGGCAAATTGAAGAAACATATAACATTAAGTGACTATAATCAGCATTGTTCACTTGATCGAGCTTATATATATATATATATATGTAATGTATCACTTACCATAGAAGAATATGAGAGAAAATGATCGCCCCATATGCAAGGGGCATAATTAGCTGGACGTGGCTTAACACCAAAAGCAGCATTCCGGGATTGAGATGGAGATGCTAAAAGAGCAGCCATTTTGTTTCCAGAACCAAATGAAGCTTAGTACGTAATCGATATGGTTGCTTTCGATCGAACTTCAGTTGGTGTGAGATGAAGTGATTTGGTGCTTGCATGAACTGGTATATATAGTGAAGCAAGTGCCTTGAAGAAGGTAGAGAGGGTGGCGGCCAGCTGCGCATGTCATGCAATAGTCGTAATAGTCTGCGTATATAAACAACCATCTTTACAAAATTGGATCAGGATCCGTGTGCTATGAACGTAAAGAACCCAGATTTCTTAGGGTCAAATCGGTCAATGAAATCGGCTTCATCATGGGGCAGTGGCGGGCGAAGCTATCTCAAAGGGAGATGCATCGAATGGACCAGATGAACGAGTCCCCACAAACTTCCAATGGCACAAGCGTATAATTCTTTATTGTGGGATTTGCTTCAAATATCTCTACCAAATTGGTGATCAAATTATGAAGATATTATATACCAGCTAAAGAGATCACAATAAGGATATGTACACAAGCTATCGGACTGTAATTCAAGACAGATCAAGAAATTCATATATTCAAGTATTACTGTAGTTGAAATTTACTGTATGTAGTTGAAATACATGGTTAAATTTAACTATCAAGAACCTTAGAACTCAAATGTGGAGATGTAACACCTTAACCACTTACACTGTAGGGAACTTCGGACTACATGGTGCGCATTGTATCATACATACGAAATCTCCCTTGAGCGACAACGTGGCTACGTCCCTGGAAAGAGGCCTTTGTCAACAACATTTTTTTGGACTTCGTCAAAAAACAATGAACACCTACAATTTTAGCCCAACTCATGTTCTAATCCTAGATATGTCCGTCTCTTTCTATGTACCGGAAGAAAAAGGTGGGTGTGATAGGGGTATGCATGGTTGTATTGTTCTGTGAGGAGAGTACAATTTATGAATCCGAGCGATAGCATTTACGAGCGGTCTTAACAGTTAACATGCATATTATTATTATCGTTAAGAGATTCATCTTATTGAGGACTAGTTTAAAACTTTAATAGTTTATTATACTCATTTTTTAATATTATTTTTATCTCAATTATTAGTTTTAGGTTTATATAAGAATATTACTTCTATAAATTTTCAGACAAATTAATTGATAATCATTAAGGAAGTGAACTAAATCAAATCAATGAACGATCCAAATCTGTCAAATATGAACAATTCAAGTTTATAATTGGTAAATCACATATATGCCTTAACATATATTTTAGGCCACACAATTTCATATATATACCACTTACATATATAAATTTCATTTACCAATTCCATACATCAATTTTATATATATGCGATGCATAGTTTCAAACTAAAAAATAAAAAGGAAAATTGAAGAAACATTTCACAACATTCCAAATGGCAGGATAAAAATAAAATGGGAGATATGAAATTAAGAGCAACATTCGATGAAAAATTAGATTTTAAGAAACGAAGAGATGACGAGAAATATAGAAGGATTTTGAGCAATTTAAAAGAACAAAGCAAATTGTGGAGGATATCGATCACTATCATCTTTGTTGCTGTAACATTTTTCTTCATAATCGATACGACGGATGCATAAATTTGGAAGAAGGAAGGCTAATGTGTCATTTTATTAAGATTTTTTATTAAAAAAAGAGATTGAAGTTTGGAAAATAATGGTGTCATTTGATTAAGGAAATAAGAATGAACAAGAGACTGAAATTAGGAGGAGATCTCAATTATGAAAATAAATTTATTAGAGAATTTTATAAATGACGTAAAAAAGGTTCTCTTACTCAAGAAAAAAAATTCTTGAAAAAATAATGTAAATAATGATAATTAAGAAACAATAATTAAAGAAGATTAAGTGAATAGAAATGACACATTGATTATTTTTTTTTCAGTATTTTGCTTATCATATATAATATAATTATCTATTAATTATATAGGTTTTGTAACCAAAACAAATTGGCCCCTTTCACCGTGAGCTCCGAATCCGTGCACGAGCACTGACAATCCAGCTTTAAGACCGGCTCTTCTCAACCAAATGGTCCTCATTCGAAAACCACTCCCTTATTATTGTACTGCTAACTGAATTTCATCTTTGATGACATTTTCAACTCAAGAATAACGGAAAAGGCTACCCTTTCACTGCTTTTACTCGAGCAAGGACACATGTTACCAACTAAAAATGCAGAAGGGAAGAGGAAAATGATGCATGAACTACATCGTACATCGGTGTAGACAGGATCCACACAATTCAAATGACAACATCAAATAACGAGGTCCTTGGTATAACCAAGTACTAGTTTGATAGTATATATACGAGTTTGGTACTTAGGTCTAATCAATGACATAATTTGGTTATAATTTAAGCGTAGAAACGATATGTGGATGCGTCAGAGACGATGTTTCTCAAACCACCAATGGTAGAGGCCAACATAATGAACACTAACGAATATGGAAGCCTGCACAAGACAGTCACATATGAACGTCAAGCAACTACTTTGTACATTTCTATTGTTCCAAGATCAAGGAGACGAAACATCTAATTTTCTTACCCAGTTGACGAACCAATTGGTGCTGAATCTCTTTGGTTTCTTGATAGCTAGCTAGCCACATTATACTAGGAAGCTATAAAAAATTATCATGCTCGAGATGATTAGTTTCTTGCTTTAGATTTGCAAGATAAGAGAGAGAAGAGAGGAAGTGAGAAAAAAAACTTACAAAGTATGAAGTTGGGGCAAAACCAAATCTGCCAAAGAAACCAAGGTCTCCAAAGAAAGGGGAGGTGACTCCAACAAACAATGTGAATGCTTAAGAGAGGGAAGTACTTGAGGTACTAATCAAATGATTTGGTCAAAATCAAACACATATTATGATCATTTGGGATCTTACCAACATAAGCTGATCTAGCACCTAGTCTAAGTGCCACTCCAGGATGGAAGTTCATTTTTTTCATCATCATCCTCTCTAACAAGTGGAAAACCGGCATAGCGAAAACCTAGACACAATTTTTTAGTTACATTAACGATCATCATTTGATAAACAGATTTGACGAGTGTACGTAATAGTACTCGTTTACCTGATAGCTGCCAATAACATGGACAACAACCATTAAATTTGCAGATGCAATTAGCCAAGCAGGTCTCTTAAGGTCCACTAAGACATTATCGGCAACATCTTTTGCCCAACAGAAATTGATGCAGTTCTTAATGTGATTGAACGAGACTTACCATGCTGTTCGAGGGCAGATACTCATTATGAATCCTTTACCCACGGTTCGTCAAGCCTTTTCATATGTTCTTCAAGATGAGAAACAACGACTGGTAGCTTCATAGCGACTAGTAGCTTCACACTCAGCAGAAAGCTCCGGTGGTGCCGTCATGGCTGTAAGGACGGGCAGATCAGCAACAGAGACAAGGCAGGGTCGCACCGATGGGTTACTTGAAGGTGACAGGCCCATTCGATCCTATGAAGGGAGAATGGATACCAGAGGCAGTGGAGGTTCTTATCGTGCTTTGAATGGAGGTCGACGTCCTGACCTGAACTAAATCAGCGACAATATCCTACACGCAGGCCACACTGCACTTATTGTGACACTCCACGGCATTGGGTCCAAACATGTCATAAGCTCCATGGGTATCCAGAAGGTCATCTAAAAATAAGGCAAATTCAGGCCCGGGCCCAAGATCATTCAATAGAGATGTAGCTGCCAATTATGCGTCCGAAGAGCGATTTGTTTCGATATCAGAGAATCATCTTAATCAGTTGTTGTCACTCATTCCCAAGAATGAAGATGAGGGGTAAAATTCTAAAGCGAATGCGGTAACAATAACAAGTCCTCAAGAACCAGGTTTGTCCAAAGTCGTTTCCCACGATTGGATTATCGATAGCGGGGCAACCGACCATATCACTTTTTCATCTAATTTGTTACATATAGTCCAAAATTACTCTATGCCACCTATATCGTTGCCTAGTGGTGAAAAAGCTCAAATTGTTGCGAAAGAATCCTTGCTTTTGAGTCCTAATTATTATTTGCACGATGTGTTATCGGTGCCTACATTCAAAGTTGATTTGATGTCTGTTAGCTGATTAACGAGATCTTTGAACTGTTCTGTGACTTTCTATCCGTATTGGTGTATTTTGCAGAATCTGGCTTCAAGGAGGATGATTGGTTTAGGTAAGCAATGAAATGGACTATATTATCTGGTGGCACTAGCGACGAAACAATCCTTGACAAACCGTTCACCACCATCAGATGGACCATCTTGTAACCTCACCACTTCTCCAACCGACCTTTGGCATAATCGCCTAGGTCACATATCACCTTCTCGTTTGAATTTTATTGCCATTTTTTTTTAAATTTTTCTATTCAGTCAAATAATGCTTCTCCATTTTGTCCTTTGGCAAAGCAAAGTCGTTTACCTTTTCCTTCTAGTGTTATTTCTTCTACAAAACCATTTGAGATTATTCATTGTGACATTTGGGGTCGATATCGACATCCATCTATTTCTGGTTCTCATTATTTTCTCACCATTGTTGATTATTATACACGTTTTACATGGATATTTTGATGCGATTCAAAGATGAAGCACAATCACTTATTAAATGTTTCTTTACTTATGTTGTCACACAATTTGATTGTCGCATCAAAACTTTTCGAAGTGACAATGGCGGTGAATTTATCTCACTTCGTTCATTCTTTCAAAATAATGGTGTTATCTTTCAACATTCATGTGTTTACACGCCTCAACAAAATGGGGTTGTGGAACGCAAACATCGTCATATCTTGCAACTAGCACGTGCTTTGAAATTTCATGCATAACTTCCTATTGAATTTTGGAGGGAGTGTGTTCTCACCGCTGTTCATATCATCAATTGATTACCTTCTCCTCTTCTCTCATTCAAAACACCCTTTAAATTGCTTTATTCCACACCACATTCTTGGGCTGGGCATCTGAAACCGGTCCTGAAGGCTCGTCCAGATTCCGTCCTGAAAATTCACGGGACGAGATGAGACTTCATTTTAAAAATTAAAGGCCCGACCCAGCCAGTCCTGTTTTAAAAAAAAAACGGGATCGGGACTTGTTGAATAGAGCCCGTTAAAGCCCGGCCCGCCCCGAATTAAAAAAACCCTAATTATATGAACTAATCTACACCGTTGGATTGATCTAGGTGACCACTAAACCTAATTCTTTCTCAGCCTCCCCTCCTCACTTGTCTCCTTCCTCACTCGTCTCACACCCTCACTTTCTCAGCGCCTCCTTCCTCACTCGTCTCACACCCTCACTTCCTCAACGCCTCCTTCCTCACTTAGCACCTCCTTCACTTTCTCTTATTTTTAGGAGGTAAACCTAATAAATTTTCTATTTTGAGTATTCTCTTCTCTTTGTTATGCAATGTGTATGTCTTCTCTTCTTTTATCTTCTCTGAATAATTTTATCAGTGTTAGCGTCTTTGTTATGCTTGCGCCAATCTTGTGCTCTCTTTGATTAAGTTTGGTGTCTTTGAATGTTCATGTTTACGCCGAATCAATGTTTTTAGATATTACTCTGGACTAATGTTGTAAGATTGGAGACTGGACTGATGTTGTATTGTTGTTATCTTGATGTGTCTATTTACTTATTGGTATTAAGTTTTCTAAACCCTATAATTTATTGATTAGACCTAGAGAATAATCTATTGTGTTTATTTGTTCTTATTGTGTTTACTTGTTCTTATTGTGTTTACTCATGATATCTATCTTTCTTAATAGGTTGAACATCGAGTTTCCTTTTCAAGAACTCATGGCCAGAGGGAAGAAACAAATTGCCCGGTGAAATAGTAGTGCTTCAAGGCTTGATGATTCCTCCACAGCAATGTCACCTTCTGAGCCCCTTCTAATTGAAGATGTTGACACTTCAAGCGGGGCAGCAAGTGATCAAGTTCCAAGACTAGAACAGGCTCCTGAAACACAACAAGCTCCTTCAAATCCAGATGATTCTTCTCTTGAGGATATGCGGGTTAAACACAGTAAAGTTTGGCAACATTTCAAGGAATATCAGAAAATTGTGAAGGGTAAAGATGAAGAAAGGAACCCGATAGACATTATGCAAGACAGAGCTTATTGTATCTATTGTCCTAGAGGGAAAATTGGAGATTTTGCAGTGGCTAGTGGGAAGAATGGTACTTCGGGGATGATTAGGCATATGGATAAGTATTGTAGGTACTTTCCCGCTAGACAAAGCAAGACTCAGAAGGTCATTGGTGGTGATAGGTCTAAGAATAATCAGATGGTTGTTGTAGGTTATGATGAAGATGACTACATCGAAGCTACAGTTGAAATGATTGTCATAGATGAGTTACCCTTTAGTTTTGTGGAGAAGAAAGGGTTTAAGCGGTTTTGTGCTGGAGTGTGTCCTTTGTATACTCTGCTGCCCTCTCGCAGGAAGTTGGTCACACGTTTTCATAAGTTGTATGCTGCTGAAAAAATGTGTTGAAGAAAACTTTGAAGGGTTATAGGGTCTGCCTTACTACCAACACTTAGACTAGTATGCAAAACATCAACTATATGGTGCTTACTGCCCAATTTATTGATGAAGATTGGAAAATGCACAAGAGGATTATAAACGTTTGTGTTATCCAAAATCACCAATGGGCAACAATAGGGAGGCTTATTGAGTCATGTTTATTACAGTGGGAGATTGATCGAGAAAGTGTTAACAATCACTATGGACAATGTTTCTGCCAATAAGTCTGCTATAGAGTGGCTTACATCAAAGATGAATAATTCAGATGCCTACCAATTTATTTTGAAGTGTAAGTACATGCATGTGAGATGCACAGCCCATATATGCAATCTGATTGTGGCACATGGCTTGAAGAGGCTGCAAAAGAGTGTTTGGCCATTAGGAATGCTGTTAAGTATGTTAGGTCTTCACCTAATCGACTTAAGAGTTTTAGGAAAGCTGAGGCAAGTGACAAACTAGGCAGCACTGGTCTTGTTTGTTTTTATGTTCCAACAAGATGGAACTCAACATATCTTATGTTGGAGGCTGCTATAAAGTATAAGAAAGCATTTTTTAGAATGGAGGAAGATGAGGATCAACTTTTTGTTAATTACTTCAAGGAACCAGAGGAGGAGTTAGATGAGGATGACAATATCATTGTTCCTACAACTAACAGAAAGGGTAGAGTTGGACCTCCTAGAAAATCAGATTGGGAAATGGCTGAGGTGCTTGTTGAGTTGCTACAAGTGTTTTGGGATATCACAATACGAGTTAGTGCAAGCTTGCATCCAACTGTCCATACAACGTTTCATGATGTTTTAACAATGGAGAATAACATCAATAGCCTTTTGTTGCATCTGAAATGACCACTAGATCCGAAACAGAAAAAATTGTGACTGACATGGCTGCAAATATGAGATCTAAATTCTTTAAATACTTTGACAGCTTTACAGATATGAACCACTTGATTATTGTCAGCTTTGTATTCGATCCAAGATTCAAGCTTTGGAATTACACACATCATCTGCGGCTAGAGAAATTGCTGGAAGAGGATGTGCAACAACAAACCAAGGATATTAAATCTTTGTTGATGGCACTGTACGAGGAGGTATAACTTTTTTTTGCTGCTACTTTTTGATATGCATCAATTCATACTCTACTACTTTTGATTTTACTATGTGCTATGCAGTATGCGCCAATAGTTGATGGTGGCAGACATATACACAAGCAAGGAGGCTCTACAAGTTCAAGCAGCACAATCACTTCTTCCAGCAGTACGTCTAAGAGAGGTTTACGGGGTCGGATGTTGGACAATTGGAAAAATGTGGTCCAAGAGAGTGATGAGGTAGTGGTGGTACATGAAGTGGATCAGTATCTAAATTCCCCTCTTGAATTGATTGATGAGAAGGAAGATGATTTTGATATATTGTGTTGGTGGAAGATAAATGGTCCAAAGTATCCTGTTTTGGCAGCCATAGCAAGAGATGTTCTTGCCATTCAAACATCCATAGTTGCATCTGAGTCTGTTTTAGCACTGGAGGTAGAGTGATTTCTGCATTTAGAAGTTCATTGACTCCTAAATCTGTAGAGGCATTAGTCTGCATGTAAAATTGGTTAGGAGATGAAATTGATAAAGTGGAAGATGAGCTTCTTTCCATTGAGAACACAAAATTCTATGAGAAAGATGAATTAGGTATATGTTCAGTTTGCTTCTTTCATTTTTTGTCCAGTTATTACTTTTGATTTCTGATTTCTTACTTGTTTTGTTTTGGTTTATTTATAGATCATGAGAGCACTGCGTCTAGTAGGAATACATGTCCAGTATTCTCCAAATCAAAAGGAAAGGGAAAGGTTGTGGTGCACCTCAACTAGTTCTTTGTGAGCTTATGATGTTGAATTGTTGATCTGCTTGTCTTTTCAACTCTGCTAGACCTTAAGTTTGTATCCATTTTATGTTTAAACTTCTGTTTTCGAGTTGGCAACTTCATTTTATTAAGTTGTTATGTCGTTGGACTTGTAACTTATTTTTCAATTTGTGACTTTGATATTATTCATGTTTATTTACTTCATGTTGGTTTACTTTCTGCCTTATCTTTAATTTCAGATTTTACTTATGTTTAATTGTGTTGTGGCTGTTGTGTTACGATTTTGAAGCTGTAAACTTGTGATTGTGAAGTATGACTTTGTAAATTGTTATGATGTAGTTGATGATGAATTGAATCTAGAAATTGTGTTTAGTGTTTAGGTTATGCTATATTGGCTTTGTGATTGTTATGCAGCACATAATGATGAGCTTTAGGTTCTTGCTATGTTTAGAACTTCATATTTTGCTAGGTTTTGCACTGTTGTAACTTGCTCTTTGCTAGGTTTTGCATTATAATTATTTGTTCAAGACCCGTTTTAGTCCCGGCCCAGTCCCATTCGAGACCAGGCTTTGTCGGGATCACATATAAAAAACGCTAATCCCGTTTCGTCCCGTCCTTTTTTAAAATTTCAGGTTCGGATTCGGGATCACCCTAAACTCAACTCGTCCCGACCCATGCCCAGCCCTACCATCTTCCTACTCTTATCTCCATGTTTTCGGTTGCTTGGCATATGCTACAAATGTTCGTCCTTCTCATAAATTTGACCATTGAGCCAAGAGACCCATCTTTATTGGTTATCCCGTCGGGCAAAAGGGCTATAAATTGTATGACTTATCAACAAAGAATGTATTTACGAGTCGAGATGTCATCTTTCATGAGCAAATATTTCCATATGCTACTCCATTGCCCAATTCTGTTTCTTCTTCTCAAGGCCCAACTCCAGGCCCAAACCCAACTTCATCCACAATTGACTTTTCTTTCGATACCTCTCCTTCTCCTTCTTCTCCAACACAGACGCCATCTCCTTCCAACACATTCCATGTTGACCCGGAAACCCAAACCCAATTGCATCCAACAGAACCATCAAATCTTTACTCTCCTCAGCCTCTAATTCTGTCGTCACCATCTCCAGCTTCTCCTTCTATTCTTTGGACCTACTCATGCCGTCCACGAGTCGTTCCAATTTCTCCACCACCACATCCACCAAATTCATCAAATTCACCATCGCCATCGCCTCTGGCAGCAGCGTCCCCTTCCGCTCCATCATCATCTTCTTCAGTCCCTACATCCGAACCCTCTTCTCCTGCACCGGAATCTCCAGTTGCACCTGTACATCTCCGTCGCTCCAGCCGCCATGTCGTGCCACCGATCAAATTGTCTCACTATGTCTGCTCGAACGTTTGCTCTGACCAATTGTCTTCCCTAACACCAAGTCCGAAACAAGGTATGAAATATCCATTGGCAAATTATATCTCTTAACATCGCCATAAGCTTGCCTACCATCTTTTTCTTGCTCAGATTAGTGCTATTAACGAACCTCGGAACTATCAGGAGGTCGTCGCTCATCCTGAGTGGCGCGCTACTATGGACAAAAAATTATAGGCTTTTCAGGCTACCCGTACTTGGTCTCTCACCAAGCTTCCTGCTGAAAAACACCAATTGGATGTCGCTGGGTGTATAAGGTCAAACATCGATCTGACGGTTCCATTGAACGATATAAGACACACTTAGCGCCAAGGGCTTCACTCAACTTGAAGGAGTGGATTTCCATGACACATTCTCACCAACAGCCAAAATTATCACCGTCCATTGTCTTCTTGCCTTGGTTGCAGCACGAGGCTGGTCCTTTCACCAAATTGACATTAACAATGCCTTTCTACACAGAGACTTGCATGAAGATATATATACATGTTTCTTCCACTAGGACTACAGTGACAGGGGGAAGGAAACTTAGTTTGTCGCCTTCACAAATCATTGTAAGGACTGAAACAAGCATCTCGGCAATGGTTTGCCTAGATTTCAGAGGCCATTAGCTCAGCCGATTATGTGCAATCTCGGGCGGATTGTTCCCTTTTCACCAGACAAAGAGGCAAGTCATTTACTGTCTTGCTAATATATGTTGATGATATATTAATCACTGAGAATGACCTTAAAAGTATTGTTGCCACTAAAGATTTCTTGCATAGTCGTTTTCATATCAATGATCTTGGTAATTTGAAATACTTTCTTGGGATTGAAGTCTCTGCCTCTACAACTGGGATTTTTATTTCTCAACGTAAATATGCGTTGGAGATCATTAAGGATACATGATTATTAGGCGCAGCTCCAATAGATACACCAATGGAACGAGGATTGAAATTATCTGACAAGAGTGATCTACTTAAAGATCAAAGTTGTTATAGGAGACTCATAGGCAGGTTGATATATCTGACTGTGTCAAGGCTAGATATAACCTATGCGGTTCATGTTTTAAGTCGATTCATGCATCAACCAAGAAAAGATCACATGGAGGCAGCACTTTGGGTTGTGCTTTATCTCAAGAATGCACTCGGACAAGGTCTTTTCTTTTCTTCTAATAATTATTTGAGGTTGCGAGTTTTTTGTGATTCAGATTGGGCAGGATGTCCCCTTACTAAACGGTCAACTTCAGGCTATTGTGTGTTCCTTGGACCCTCATTAATTTCTTGGAGGTCCAAACGACAGAGGATTATGTCCATATCTTCAGCAGAGGCTGAATATCATGCAATGACCGGAACCTGCTGTGAATTGACTTGGCTGAGGAGCTTACTCAAAGATTTGGGTGTGGAGCGTCGAGAATCAGTCTCTTTATATTGTGATAACAGAGCAGCACTTCATCAGGGATAAAATTCAAGATGGATCTATGGTTACAAAGTTTGTTGGTTCATCAAATCAGCTGGCATATGTACTGACCAAGGCTTTGGGGAAGGAGATTTTTATTCCTATGATTCGCAAGTTGGGAGTGCAGGACATCAACTCTCTAACTTGAGGGAGAGTGTAAAGAAAGTATTCAAAAGATGGAAATAAGACAGAGGATCCACTCTGTTAGGAATGCATGTATATATATATATAGTGTAAAGAAAGTATTCAAAAGATGGAAATAAGACAGAGGATCCACTCTGTTAGGAATATATATATATATATATATATATATATATATATATATATATTAGGAATGTAAATATATGTTTCCTATTGTAGTGATAGACAATAAGATAGTTTCCTAGTTAAATTATGCCATGCACAATATATGTAATCCCTCTTAGAGCATCTCCAGCAGCTTTCTCAAAATTTCTTCAAAATGGAAAAGCAAAAATCAAATTCTTCAAAAATATTATGCTCCAATTCCAACAGTTTCTCTATTTTGAAGATTTGACATTTATTAGAACAACAAAATATGATACATCATAATTCATTATGACCAAAAGAGATTATATATTTTATTGTAACAACAAAATAATTAATAAAATATTCTATTTTTGTAAAAATTTTAGAGCTCGTGAAGAATTAAATTTTGGGGAATGAAAGCTTTGCTGCAAATTTGGAGAAGTAATGCTCATTTTTCTTCTCCATCCTCATTTTAGAAAATGAGATGGGAAAGATGTTGGACCTAAAAAATACTCAATATTCTCCAAATTTGACAAAATCAAAAAAATGAGGAAGCTACTGGAGATGCTCTTAGACATCAATGAAAATCATCTAGCCATATTATCATATTTTTCAATTATCTTTGTAAATAATAACCTACTAATTTATCTACAAATTAATAGAGATTCAGTAATCCAAATATTACGAATTTAAAAATGTTATCTCTATATATTAAGCGGAGCGGGGGAGTATACTGTTCATGTAAACAGTGCATGCTTTTGTCGTTAATTTCAATTTTGCCACTCATACGTCATCACAACCTAATCTTTCACATGTGACCTGATATGACCACCGCTCCACAGTCAGATTTCCTCCTCTCAAGAGAGCAGACTTGAGACCAAGATGGAAACGAGAGGTTGACGAGAGAAAAGAAGTTTCTAATTCAAGCGGAAACGTGACAGTTCGTCTTTCAGTCGTTCTTTCTTCATATCTCTGGTTCAACAAAGTGCCTATTTAGTCGTTCTTGGTTTGATCAAAATCCGAACTAGGGCTCTCCAAGTCTCTGATTCAAGCAGGTTAGTGATCGGATTTATCCCAATTATGGTTTTTAGGGTATCATAGATTAACACTAGTCCAAGAAAAACAACAGTGTTGAGGATATGATAAGCTCCGTCAAAAAGTTAAAAAAATCGATAACAAATACATGTGAATTTTGTAGATAACAAATCGATATACTATACTTGTAAATTTTGTAGTTCGATTAATATTATGTAACAATTAACTGAAACTCTAATAAAAATTACATAATTAATTGAGAACGAGGTCGAGCAAACTTTTGGACCTTATGATGATCCTATTACAGACAAATTTGTTATGACTAATAAACTTTTCTCAGTAGGGAATCGTACCAACGTCTGGACTCTAATCAGAACTCCAATTGTAAAGTTGAAGTGAGAAGTTAGACAAGAGTTCTATACCTGAGTGACATGATAGCTGCTGCTAGAGAAACACCAGCGACAGAGTTGAAGTTCGGAAGCTTGGAAAGGAAGAAATGAATGGAACCAAACATCAAAATCCAGTAGGATTGCTTGATTGGTGTGCAACTGGAACATGCCATCTCCATAAACTGCTTCAAACACTTGCCCCCAGTGACCATATACACTATATCACACCCAATTTGGACAATTAGCTGCTGCGGAAGCACAATCCATGGCCCGAGTTTAGGACCAAAGGCATGTCGACCAAGGTCTATGTATCGATCAAAGCGAACCCCTGGAACACATTCATGGAGTTGTATCATCTGCCACATTGTGTTCAAGGTCATGCACCAAGAATCTGCCAGTACCATTGTCCCTCGACCCCTGACCCGACATAGTGAAAACAAAGAAGTTAGAAGAAAAAAAATGTTTTATGACTGGTCGATTTGTAAGTACAAGAACCCTGCTTGGCTAAGTAGATTGATCGAGTATGATCAGTATAGTACCATCCTAAGTAGGCCATGGCATATGGTAGGTTGTGGACACCCGCGCCTATCATGGCTGTGACGGTGTGGAAGGTGGAGTACCACCATTTGGCGCAGCGCGTGTTGTCTGCCTCCTTCCATTTGTTGTCTGAAAGAGCTTCTGGAACATGGAAATCAGACAGAGTAATAAACTTTGAAAATCAAGTACCAAGTGTATGATTGATTGGTGTGTTTTTTTTAGAAGAAACGTGTGTGAGTCAAGTAAAGGCCTAAAGGGTGGCAGTGCTGACCTTCGGAGGAGAAGTTGAAACCATCTTTTTAGCAATGAAGACAGAGAAGCACTTTCAGTGTAGGAGTTCAGAGACCATCATCTATACAAGGCTTAGTGACCTAGAAAGTTAAGCTAGTGTTAGAAATGGAACATAGAAGGAAATGTGGGATGCACATTGCTTATCCCCACAAGTGTTTTTAAGACTAATTGATAAGCAGGGGAAATAAACTCATGCAGGAAGCAGTAAATATTTTAAGTTGATACGACAAATCCTTTTGTATATATTGGGAAAAGATGGCAGCCCACTAATGAACTAGATTACTGATGCAGAGTTGTGTTATACTCCTCCCACCAACTAAATGACCCAAACCAAGGAATTGTGAAGTACCCCATTTGGAATGAACCATGAAGCTCACCATCAGTTTTTCTTTCACATGAAGACCATTTATGCAATTATTTGTTTTTGTTATCCATATTTTGAACCAATGATGAAGGGATGTGAAATCCACACACTTCAAAGTGAAATTCATACACCCTAATTTCTTTTATGGCTATCACATTTATAAAATGACAAAGCTTAAATTACTAAAGGACAAAATTAAGTTACCAACAAAAGAAAACAAAATTAAGTTACCAACAAAAGAAAAAGGATGTCTGACAATTGTGTGTTGGTTGGTGAATGGATTCTCCCTAAAGCATTAGTTTTAGGGGGTAATGAATACATATAAGTTTTATGCCAGTTTTCTACTACTGCTATAACAAGCAACAGTCTTGTTAACCCATAAAGCCTCCTCCGGGCATATTAGGCCCTCCTTGCTGTGAAGAAACTTGTCCGTGTGAAACTAATTGTGACCGGCCTTGACCATAAGCTTGACCCATTCCACCCCCAACCAACTGTTGTTGGTGGTGCTGCTGTTGTGGAATTTGCTGTTGCGATAGCTGCTGCTGTTGCTGCATCTGAGGATGTTGCTGCTGTTGCATCTGAGGATGTTGCTGCTGTTGGTGCATCTGAGGATGTTGCTGCTGTTGTTGCATCTGCAGCTGCTGCGGTTGTTGTTGCATCTGTGGATGCTGCTGCTGCAGTTGGGGTTGCTGTTGTTGCTGTTGCTGTAGCTGTGGTTGCAATTGTTGCTGCTGTAGCTGTGGTTGCAATTGTTGCTGCTGTAGCTGTGGTTGCTGTTGTTGCATCTGTTGTAGCTGTGGCTGCATCTGTTGTATCTGCGGCTGCTGTTGCTGCATTTGTTGTAGCTGAGGCTGCTGTTGCTGCATTTGTTGTAGCTGAGGCTGCTGTTGCTGCAGCTGTTGTAGCTGTGGCTGCTGCTGCTGCATTTGTTGTAGCTGGGGTTGATGTTGCATCTGTTGCTGACCGCCTACTTGTGGCTTAAACACGACCATATCCTGAACCGATGGTAGACTTAGCTTTAATAAGAAATTAAGACAAAGTTACAATGCTGAGACACAACCCTAATTTGGAGAACCCCATAGGCCTCTGTTATATTGGAACAAAATACAAATAAAACTTTCATTTTATGCATGGAACCTTCAGCATCAAAAGCAACTTACACAGGCAAGAAGATGCCTACAAAATCTTCACGAAATTGCAGGCTTACTATTCATTTTGCAGGTTGCTTTTAATATTGAAGGTGCCTCGCGTGTTGAGGATCTACAAGCTCAGGGTGGTGGCAGTTAAAACTTTACTTGGAAAAACGAATCATAAATCAGTAATACACTGGCATAGGTACAAAACAATCTTACCCCTGGGAAAAGCATTCCAATCAAGCGGCAAGCTTTGTCCGAAACAGATAGCAGTAGTGTCTGAGAGGGCAATTGGATGACAGCACACTGAAAAAGTGGAAATTTGCTTTAGGTCAATACATATAAAAAATGATCCCTTAGTTTCTTATTTTCATTCCAATAAACTAGTCGAATAACACAGAATACATTGACTAGCTTTGACCTGAAGCTTCAACCAGAATCCAGAAAGTATTATCAACCAGTAAATAACTCAAAGGGAATAGTTTTTATCAAAAAATTCGAACATATAATTTAATGGTTTCATTTCCACAATTAACTATTCTACAACACCAGATTGACAAGGTTCTAACAATTCAATATCATCATTTTACCATTGGAAAAGATGAAAAATGGAGAGTATCACGGATAGGGATTTTATGTAATTCACTAGCAATGGTGAGACTGAGTAGTACAAATAACTGAAATAAGGACTTCCACAACGGTACACTTTTACCCTCAAATTAAACATGCATTGGAGGTTATTTTGTCATTTCAATGTTGATAGCAAATTTTGAAAATCCCATTCTTCCCAGTAAAGAATATGCTTACTTTATCCCATACCGCCCAAAAAGGGAAAAATAAAATAAAGGTAAAAGGAAGAAAAGGTATGTAATGAAAAGCTCAAAGGTTTCATGAAGACTCATGTTGGAATATGTTCACTGGAGTAACAGAAATGAACTATCACAGAGAGAGAGAGCTTACAAGTTTCTTTTCTTGCAACTGCCCAAGAAATCCATGCTGATTCATTGCCCGAAATACTAGAAAGTCGGCCCTTCCCACATATTGCCTGAAATTATGTAATAACTCGGAATAATCAGGATAACTCAGAGACAAACACCTCACTGCATTTATATGAATACAAGAGAGAAGGTTTTCAATAAATGAAAAGTTACTTGTTATTCATGTGGTCCTGAGATATAAGCCTGACTATTTGCATTGTTGGTGGCCAGTTTGCTGCAAGCCTGAGGAGTGGACAAGACATTTGTCAATCAAAACATAGCTCAGATGCCCTAAATATAGGACCATCATACTATATTGCATAGAATCAGGACTCTCAAAAGTGGAGGTTACTTAAGAAAACACATTCACCACTTCATACAATAGCTTTCTATAAAAGCCGCCAAAAATGAACTCAGGTATAAACTCAGTCAACAACATATTATTTCAGTTTTTACAAACTAGAACCTTGTTTCCTACAGAAAAAATGATTAAAGAGAGGAACTTTGAACATAAAAGCATTGACTATATTCCAGCTAGTGTATTTAAAGTAGAGAAATAAGCGGACTTACGTCTCAGATGCTGAAGCACTTCTGTATCCCTGACAAAGAAGGATAAAGTCTTTGTGAATATAATGACCAGCAGAGTATTTGGTGATATTGTAAAAGACTAAAAGATAAATGGGCTAATTACAACACTCCATGTCGTCAGGTCCTGAAACAGACATCTCTCTGGTACATATTATGGCAGTCCCTCATAGTTTACTAAGATGTTTTCCAATTGACATCACTGCCATACACATGCTTCTTTGAAAAAATATTGACTTGTGGAATGAAAAACTTTGCCGATGTATGAGTGCGAAAAAGCCATTGACCATAAGACGTGGGTGTATCTAGAAATTTCCATGTAAAATTTGAAAGTGAAAGGAAATTCTTATAACAAGTATAAAAGGTAAAATAAAAATAAAAATACAGAAGTTACTGTGGAAGGGAAATGCATCAGGCATTTGGATACATACTTCCAATCTAGTAATAAACACAGGTTGTCCTTGTCTCTGCCCAGATAAATTTCCCTGCATTGTTTGAATATCCAGTAACAAGTGAGAATCACACAGCGATAGAGAGCCAATTTGGAAGTCAAGACTAATCAAAAATCTCCCTGACTGTCTAACATGAAAAATTTCCCACAGGCAAATTACAAAGCCAACTTTATTTTCCAAAAGTATATACTAGACTTACCTCCCAGACTTTTACATATTTGGATTGTGCAGATTGCAGAGCACTTGCCGTCTGTTGTGACAACGGATTAGATACTGAACTATTGTTTGCACCAAGTGACTGTATCCCTGATTGGCCCTGTTGAGAAATTCCAGGAGTAGGAATCATTGTACCAGTTCCAGTGGAGGAACCTGCTGAACCATGGCCACTCAACATGTTTGGGTTCATTCCAATGCCATTTTGCACCATTTGTGGTCCTGAGAGATTTTGGCTCAAGCCAGGAACAGATTGCCCAATACTAACACCACCTTGGAGGTTACTCATTGGTTGCGACATGCCAAGGTTAGAATTTCCAGACACATTGGAAGTAGCTGAAGTGAATGTATTAAGACCTGAACTCTGAGGAACCTGTGTAAGAGTGTGAGGCGCTGAAGATGAAAATACGTTTTGGGCAGCAGCCACTGAAGATGCCATTCCACTCGATATCATGTTTGATACATGCACGGCCATTGGATTTTGACCCATATTTTGGAGACCTATAGAAGTTCCTCCAGATAAGGCTGCAGAATTCATCACACGTGCTTGAGAGATATTATTGAGGATGCTGCCCACCGGACGTAGTTGATGTGTCACACCACTCACTATAGGTTTCAAATCTGGCACACTCTCAATATTTGTTTTCATCTCACCAGAAGATGGTGAAGAAGTTTGCACGGTTGGAACTCCTTGGGAAGGAGGACGAACAGATGGAACATGTGCAAAACCAGGTCCAGCAACCATTGAACTTACAGTGCTTGGCTCCTAAAAGAATATTATATCAGAAGTCTACAACAACTTGAGATATTTTGATAAGGAGAAAGAACATAAAGAACCTTTTCAATTGAATATAGCATGGAATTTACCACTTTTACTGACACAGGAGGCACATTTGCAACAGAAATTGATGGGCGATTCATAACAGATCCATTCACTAAAAATTTGGAAAAGAAAAGGGGTTATCCAAAGAATAAAAGCTGGAATAGCAAGAACTAATCAAGTAAGCTTAATTAATTTCATTTCCCTTTTGGCCAATCATTAAATGTTTAAAATAATAATTAAACAAAGGAACAAAAAGTAACTAAATATGTAGCAGAATAAACTTGCAAAGGTAAAAAGGGATGAGCATATTGACTGCATATAGTACCACATGGCATAGAAGTTGGAGGTGGCCCTGTTACTGATGCAACAGGAGCTATGTCCATCTTTACAGGACTTGGAATTGAGGGCAAAGTTGTACTTCCAGGACGACTTAAAGTAGCCCGGGCCTCAATAAAATTCTCTGAGATTAGAACGAGAAAGTGGGGGTTTTTCACCGTATCAATTGGTGGATCATCTGCCTGGGGGTTGCACTTTCCCTACATTGGCAAAGTGGTCATTATTGTGCCCAATTTCTAGCAAACTTAAAATATTCAGTCCAGCAATATTTATAGCCACCACCCTATTGTATCGTCAACATTCATTGCATGTCCTCAACAAAATAGATAGTGTTTAAATGAATATGATATCAGAATAGGAATTATATTATGGGTTCATCGTAGTTTAAGTTTTTAGTGCCCAGCTGTGAAGCTCACCAGAAAACTATGGCAAATAAAAAAAGGTTTGACTTAGTTAAAAGCTTAAAACGGAGGACAATAAATAAATAGAGTTGAGCCATGATCATACCGCCTTGTATATAGCTTGGAGTTTACGAAGCTGTTTTGGACAGATGACTGACAGAGACACAAAGCACTGGACAGAAAATTAGAGAATAAGGCTCATCAATAATTTAGTTCCACCCTCATGAGAGAAGGAACAGCTACATTAACTGAAAAGTGAAAGGAAAAAAAACTACCTGCGGAAATGATTTAGCAACAGCCTCAGCATCATACAGACGGCTTTCAGTTTGTGCATCAAAATTTTCACTCTGCTCCACATTTTGTATTTGTGGTCTATAGACCGGTGTGGGTAGGGGATGAGGGTTACTAGCAGCAACAAGAATGCAATGCTTTTGAAAATCCACATTTTGTTGATTTTGGCCTCCATTTTGAATGGTAGGGAACATCTGAGTATTTTATCAGTAAGAATAGTAAATATTATGCACATTAAAATAGGAATGCAATATCTACGATCCTTAAATTCAATTTAGTTCCTTAAAAAAATCAATAGATTACAGCATATACTATTTGTAATATAAAATTTACCTCATATCTCCAAAATTGTTGCATACAACAAACTTTACACCTTTTCAATTCAAGAACTTATCTTTTACAGAAAGACATTACAATAGGAATGCAATATCTACGATCCTTAAATTCAATTTAGTTCCTTAAAAAAATCAATAGATTACAGCATATACTATTTGTAATATAAAATTTACCTCATATCTCCAAAATTGTTGCATACAACAAACTTTACACCATTTCAATTCAAGAACTTATCTTTTACAGTAAGACATTACAATAGGAATGCAATATCTACGATCCTTAAATTCAATTTAGTTCCTTAAAAAAATCAATAGATTACAGCATATACTATTTGTAATATAAAATTTACCTCATATCTCCAAAATTGTTGCATACAACAAACTTTACACCTTTTCAATTCAAGAACTTATCTTTTACAGTAAGACATTACAATAGGAATGCAATATCTACGATCCTTAAATTCACTTTAGTTCCTTAAAAAATCAATAGATTACAGCATATACTATTTGTAATATAAAATTTACCTCATATCTCCAAAATTGTTACACCTTTTCAATTCAAGAACTTATCTTTTACAGTAAGACATTTTATGGGAGTGATTTTGCGGTAGCTAAAATGGTAACAAGACATGCTTTCATCTCTCCCATGGAGGCATGGACTAATAGCCAGCAGTGAAACTAACATTTTAATCTCTCACATAATACATTTAATATATGCATACGCACGTGGATGTGTGCATGTGTACCAATGTCTTTAGCATACATGGAAGCATTTCCAAGACACATTAGTACTTTAGGTCTTACACATAGATGGTTTAATACGGGCTAATATGGCATACCATTAAGGCTTCAGAAAGCCCTTCTGCAATTGCAGCATCACTAAAACCACCACCTGCTAGAGGAATAGCTGATAGCCACTGTAAGAAAAGTTCAATATCTCTTGTCCAACCAGTCCGTTGTACCAAGCAACCTGCGTAAATGATTGATTTATATAAAGATCACTGAGCTACATCAATCACATAAAGAGTAACCACTTAAAAAATTGACTTTGTGTCAGCAGTTTGAATGATGTCAGTATACAGGAAGGAGGAGTTTGTTACCCCTAAGGAATATATAAATTAAGAAGTCATAACCGATTAACACTTAGTAAAGCGAGTGAAATTTACATACCAGAATATGATCCATGAGTATTGAATGTGACGAGAGACATCTCAACAGTAGAAGTGGAGGGCTTCTGCATTTCCAAAGCCAAATAATACATGATTATAAATCCAGCTAGGAAGCTAAAGAGGACACTCTTAATGTTATCTTCCTGTTACTGTTTCTGGTTTACGACTCTGGTGACAACTGATAACTTATTATTCACAATGTACTATTCATATCGAGTCAAAGAAGGAACAAGCACCTAAATATATCTAATCTGCACATCATTGAGTAAATTACGAAGGAGGTATTGCTTGACTTGAACCCAACAAAGGTGATGGATGACACCTAAATGCAATGTGCCACAGGCCAAACACTACGTGGCTACATCCTAAGAAAAATTCAGTGCTCTGATGTAAAAGGCTGACTTCAGATCAACAGAAGAATAAATGAAAAATTAAACCCCCACCCCGAAAATCAAATAATAAAAAAGTTAATCTTAATGGCAAGACCAATTATGAGTTCCTAAAGAAAGCCTTCAAATACAGATATGAGATAGACAAGAAATACAAAGTCCAACTCAGGGAAAAAATCTTAATACCATATAGGAGATTCAAGTATATTAGTGGAAAAAAATTAAAAAAAGAAGCATACCTGACCACTTAACTCGTTTCCAGATAAAGACCTGCAAGCAAAAATAAATCAGAACTGGCATATAGATATAGTAATATACAATCCAGCTTCCACAACTAGTTGTGCAAAGTCAAACTTGGTACATTGCATAAATAAGCCAAGCCTATGTATGATCGATTTATAAATCGAGATTCAGACTCCACTAGACACTCCTATCACCTCCCTAAATATGCCGACTCTAAATCGAACCAAGGCTATGATTCCAAGTCCCTAAACCCTAGAAACAATTACACACTCAAGTTCATAACTAGCTGTATATGATCAAACACTGCATATATATAGACTAATACAAGAGTTAGAATCAAAATGAATCTAGAAATACTGAAACCCTAGCGATTCAAAAATTAAGCGAAACGATGAGCTGAGTTTAAAGAAATTAACGATACCTGATGACCTTCTCGACATAATCGGAGATGACGGTGGGCCAGTAAGGCCCCATGGCCGCCGTGCCTTCGACGACGACGATCAGCTGCTTCTCCGCCATCGGAGAAGACAGTCAACCGTCTCGGTAAATGCGGAAATGAAAGAGAGAACTGAGAGGAGGAGGCGGAATCGGGAGACGAAACGCCGCCGTGTGTGCGGCGGAGGGGGTTTAAGGCGAGGAGGAGAGAGGTGGAGAGGTTTGAATTTCCCACCAGTTAGAGATGAGAAGAAAAATTTGGTCTTGTTGTTGTGGAGGTGAGGGTAAAGGGAAGCAGAAATTTGGTCTTGTTGTTGTGGAGGTGAGGGTAAAGAAGGGAAGCAGTTGCTACCCGAACTTATACTTTAAAAATAATGAATGACAAGAGGTGCGCACGGGCCGAGCCGCTCTCAATTTTTTTCAAGGACCGAGCCTGAATTTGAACAAAACAGGCCGGTTTAGGCTCGGACTTTATGAAATTCAAATCTGAGCAAAACACGATTCGGGCCGGATTTTTTGGGCCCAAATATCTAGGTTTCATATATTTCATCTATTCTCTCAAATTTTATCATATTCAGCATGTACAAGTTCTAAAATTATTAAATAAAGATTAGAACTTCACAAGTTTGATACAAACCAAACCCGAACACAAACCCGAACCGGTTTTTTAGAGAACGGTAATTAAAATGGTTAATTAAAATTATAATGGGTCGGGCCGGGCTTTCGGTCCCTTTAAATTTCAAGCCCGAACCCGAACCGGGTTTTTAGAAAACTGGCCGATTTTAGAGCTTCGGGTTTTGACCCGAATCGGGTTTTTCAGGCCGGGTTTTCGGGTTCCGACGCCCACCCCTAATCAATGTGGTACCTGAACTCCATTTTCGCTACCAACAAATGGTCCGACACCCATTTTCGTCACGTCGTCGTCTGTTTGCTGATGTATAAAGGGTAAAAATGTATTTTCACTCTCTCACACATTTTTTTGTCAAACCTCTCTCTCTCTCATCTATTCTCTCTCCCACTATCAAAACAGCCCTCCTTCGCTCTCTCTATTTCGTCGTTTTAGAGCACCGACAGAGCTCCGATCCTCCTCCGTCGTCTCGTCGTTTCTCAACTTAAAATTGGTGTCAAAAGCTTAGTCTTAAGGTCATAAGTCTCTCTATGGTTTTTATTTTCACAGAAGAGCTACGAGGAACGATATTCGAAAAGGGAAAGTAGAGGCTGGGTTCGCTAGCAAGATTTCGATTCAGGCCAAATCGAGGCTTCTCACAGGTATAGATAGCTTTGTCATGGTTTCAGGAACCTTTCTAAGGTCTTAATTTTCTAAGACAAGCTCTGAGGAGGGAGAACTAAAGAGAGGAAAAATTCTAAATTTTTAGGCAATGGGTCAGTGTTTTCAAGTGAAGTTTGAATTCGATTCAGGTATAAAAGTTATTCCATTTATCGAGCTCTATGTTTTTGTATAATTGGAATTGAGTGTGGTTGAGTTAAGGAGAATTTGAGATTTTGGTAGAGGAAAGACCACCGTGCGTGCCACTGCGCACGACGGCGGTGGAGGTGTTCTGATCAAATTCTGGGTTTAGATTTCATGTAGTTGAATAGATGAGTGTTTTCTATGTATAAATCAAAAAAGCCCTCCCCTACCTTCGTCATCAACACTGGCAGCAGCCTCATCTGGTTCCCATGCACCTCTCGCTATCTCTGCTCCCGCTGCTCCTTCCCTAAAAATCCAAACCTGCAACTCTTGAGGGACAAAAGAAGAGACTATACTTCTTCGTCTTCTTCCTTCTTCTTCTTCTTCTTCTTCGATCACTACTGTTTCATTTCCCTCATTTCTGATCTTCTCCTTGACTTTTCATCTTTTTTTTTCCGGGACACCAGCTCGGTTACGTTCGCCAGTAATGGGGTTTACATGGCGTTTTAGTGTTGTCGTTCTTGCTCTCTCTTTCTCGTTACACTTATGAATGGTGAAGACCTTTACATGGAGGAGAATGAGGAGAGGAAAGAAAGGGAGGAGATGAGAGAAACTAAAAGAGAGAGAGAGATCGAGAAAGAGAGATAGATTGTGAGGTTATTTTTGTCATTTCACCCTTTTCAGAAGGGTTTCATCACGGCCACGTCAGCAAATAGACGACACCGTGACGGAAATTGGTCTCAGACCCTTCGTTGATAGCGAAAATGGAGTTCAGGTACCACATTGATAGTTTTTAAAGTATGGGTACCACTATGACCGGGGCATATAAGTTTGGGTACCGGAAATGAAATTTACTCTTTTTTATATGGGGGAGAGCTGGAGACCGGGAATCTCTTTATTTGCCTCTCGGTTTTCCAAAACGTTGCGTTGCTGATGTGGATGCTAACACACTTTTTTTTTAGAAATGAATATTTCATTAATTGGTGGGCATGTTCAAATTACAAACTATGCAAAGGCAAATTTGAAAACTAATAACAAAGAATATGAGTCTCTAACTCGATCAAGCTAGAAAGAGTAAAAGGAAACCAACAGCTCGCTAAACTATGGACTGATGGTTCTACATTTGAAAATATAAATACAACAACACTAGCAAATCTATCACACACACCACTCATGTATTCTAACATTGACGTCACTATCGCCGCCAACAGATGTGGGTAAGTGAGGAGTGCTAAATCAGAGTATTGATGTCCGAAAACTTGATGCCAAACTAATCCCAATACACAAATCATATAGAAACCTACAACATTAAGGATAAACTCCTTCAAAACAACACCGTACAATCCAGCAAATAAACCAAAGTCATGATATAGTTGAGGGTACCAAGAGAGACATATCGTAACCAAGATCCAAAAACAATGAAAATAGAGGGTTGTAAACCAATGGGTGAGCACTCATAATCGACTAGGTAAGTGTCAAAATGCACTTTATGCAAGCAGACACACAAACTCATGAAAAGAACCAAGAACCAAAAACAATAAAAATATAGGGTGATAAACCAACGTGTGAGCACCTATAATCAACTAGGTAAGTGTCAAAATGCACTTTATGCATGCAGGCACATAAACTCTCATGACGGATTAAAATAGTAGTTGATATGTTTTGGTTTTGGGTAACGGCCCAGATCATTTCCTGATTGATCTGACGGCCCTAATTAAACGTGAAAAAAAAAAGTTACAGTAAATAGTAATTAGATATTTTGTCATTTACTAATTACCGCACAGTAACAACACATTATCTCGAATAACTTCCGCGTACGAACTCCGATTAGTTCATAGGACATATCCAGGAGTTCGTATTAACGTCCTCTACAACTTTTCCGAAGGAAGTTTCTCCAAATTCTCAACTTATCGCAAAGCCATATTTTTACGGTAAAGTAAATAACTTTATTACTTCTGTAAACTAAATAAATCCATGTCAAACATCCCGTAGCTCCGGAAAATATTCCGAACATACCGGTGGACTTGTTTTAACATAATCTACCACCTCGGGATATTAATTTTATCTTCCCTAGAATCGAGAATATTTCAATATTAAACTCGAATAGTAATTCAGGGAAGACTAACACCGTGGTTACAACCCTCTGTAACCCGTCTAATCCCGGTAAGAAAGTAAATTTCGGGACGGGGTGTTACGCTATCGGTTCAAAAATTCTCGAGCTCATTCTTAAGTGAATGCATACAAAGGGTGTACAAAGAGAGTACGAAAAATCAAAATGAGAACAAGAATGTCATCATCATGATCGCGAATTTTATAGTTTCAGATCTATATCTAGATGCCTCTGACTTTACGTCATTAAGGAATATTTGATTTTCCTTCCAAGCTATATGTAAATAAGCGTCGTATCGATGTCCATAATATTTACAATTCGAGACCTCGATGAAATCTTTGGCATAATGCTGAAGAATTTTTTAAGCATTGAAAGTATTCTTCCATTATCTGTTATGGTTCGATAAGTGTATTATTCACATTATCCTTAGAAAACATTACATTATTACGCCAAGTTTCGTCTCTCTCACGAGGCTGAGACGTACGACATCACACCCTCAAGGAGGTATGCCACATGTTTTGCAGTAAAGTCTTCTTCACATTGCAGACTTTCCATCATCAATCGCTTCACCAAGTTTCTTCCAATATGTATGATGTCTTTGAATTATCCAAATTTAAGGATAAAGTGGTTTTAAACATGCCTTTGCACTACGAACTTTCTGCAGACATGTCTGGTCATATTGTTTTTAGAGTTACCAAAAGCTTTTGATTTTGGATCCCCCTATAGACCCAATTGTCATCTTGTCTAAGACGTTGAAGACTTGTAATATCCCATCTTTAATGACTAAACACGTTTTTTTGGCCGAAGCATAGATCTCCATGCCATTTCAAAGTTTCATAACTTCAATCATGTCAAATCGGCAAAAATAGAAAATCTGTCCATTTTCATACAACAACTTTGTTTGAGCTTTTTTATTATATCATGATGAATTAAAATGTATACCATATATCATTGGAAAGATAATTGAGTCTAGTTTCTATAACTTTTAACGGTTCATTCATATTTATCATAACAAAGAAGTTATGGTTGTTCTAGTGAGCAAAGGTTATGTTACACAGAAATTTGTCCAACTTGTTTTGCATCCTTCTAAATTGTTCAAATGAAACTATTTAATCATATATCTACTCATTTTCAGTGGATAAGTCTCATACAGATATTGACTGTCTCACAGATAATAAATTTATCCACACCATTCTAAGGAACCGGCAACTATCTCTGGATTTTATATCTTACTAATCTTTTGTGAATTCAATGATTGGATCATCACCGGTCATTCATGGACGCGATTGAAATAGATTATTGATGCCTCATTGCACCATGATCCATGTCACATATGTCCTTTATGTTTTGATAGACAATCAAACTTTGATATGTCTTAAGAACATACACATCAACGGTTACCATATGAAACTCATTGCGAGAATGATATGAACTTTTGTGTATACTTCTCATGAGTGAGAATGAGAGCACATCATGAGTAAATTTGGTGGACTGTATGTTGCTATGATTTGATGATTGAATCCTACGTTGTCATCAATAAATGGATTGGATTTTACGACAATGTAGTCCCAAAATCCTACGGGTAGCTGCTTGTTGGTAAGAGAGCAATAGAGGTTAATTAGAGAATTGGTAAGAGAGAAAGATATCAAACTCATCCACTAGATATTGACGAAGTCATGGGTTCGAGTCACCATGGAGTATGAGTGAAATCCTTTGATCTTTTTAAAAGAAAGAAAAAAAAGAAAAAAGATTTATGAAAACAAAACTATCTCAGAAAAAAACAATAACTTTTAACGGTGTTATAATGACATGTACAAAAATTAAGTTTAACTTGTTAATTCATGTATTAATGTGTTATTTAACAAAATTCAGACACTTTAATTATCAGTTAAGTAAAGTTAATATACTATTACTTTATTTTTCTAAACGATAATTATCTTTCTATCTCCAATGACACATGTCATATAAATAACTAAAAGACAATGATAGTTAACCTATCTCGAATGACAAATGCCAAATATATAACTAAAAGACCCAATATATTTAACATCTAATGACTAATTCAAAATGTTGAACTATCAAATACACTACCTGTTTGTTTTAAATTGAAATCTGAAACCATATAAGAATTAAGAAAACACTAGTTACCTATTTATATATATACAAAATATCTGATGATCCGTTGATGTAAGCATCCGGTGCAGGGTTTTGCAGATGCGGCGTTGGGGACGGTGGTGGCAAGGTGGCTCCGATGCAGGGTTTCCGTTGGACTGGGACGACGATGGGGTCAGCTGTGGGATCTATGGGTCTAGGATTATGGGCTCGTTTTTGGCCAGTGAAGTTGATGTGGCCTCATGCTGTTTGGGTATGGATCTGGGCTTTGGCCTGGTATTTACTTGTCGGCCCACATCAGGTAGCTGTGTTAATGGCTTTAATAATCTGTAGTTACCCAGAGCTATATGCTTTTGGGTCTGTCACATTTGTGGTGTATTAAAATCCTTGTGTATTATACTGACAATGTCCAGATCGAGAGGACTCGGTTTCTCACACCAATGTCGACCAATCCCAAATCTTTCTAAATTTTTGGTTACTTCTTAGTCTTGGAGTCAAAATATGTGGTGTATCTTTTTCAATGAAAAGTTTCACAAATACCCAACAAAAATTCTCTTTGGACATCAAGTACATCAAAAAACCAAATGAGCAGAATGTTAGTTTGTTCTTGCAAACAAAACCAAGTTGTTATGAAACTCGATAGATGTCACAAAACAATGTTTCATTGGTTTGTCCTACGGATTGCTTCTACACAATCCAGTCTATAGGATTGATACTACATGATCCCACGATAAAGTCACGGTTGATTCTACACAACCCGGACTTTCTTGGACTTGTAGGGTTGATACTACACAATCCCTGAATAATAAGACTAACGTTGATACCACACAACGCGGATCCAGAAATGCTCTTAGTTCCGGACACAGAACGAAGATGGGAAAGGGGAAGACACTTTAACCCCCCCGAGTTATTGAACTCGAAGAATTTAGGGTTTCAAAATATACCTTTCGAAAAAGCTTCACACCTAAAGGACTCCAAGAAAAACAACGGCGGACTACAACTAAGAGCGATGCAACCGGTGAATGTCAGAAGGCGGCGACGACAGCTGCCAAAACAAGAAGCCAAAAATCTTTTTGGGGTTTTCTAGTGTTTTGAAAAAAAACACTGTTGGCTTATTAACTAGGATTTTGAGCCACGTCGTTAATAACATGATTTAAGAGATCTTATTTGGATAATGAGAGAGCAAATAGAATAGAAAACCTTATCTTATTCATTCATATGAGACATTTTATATAAAGAAGTACATAACATCAATAGATATTGTACAATGAAATATGTATTGATATCATATCACTATAGAGAATCATAACTCCCACTTTAAGTAATATAGACCTGAACACACACATGTGGAATATCTTAAAACAATAAAAACTTTATTTTTGTTATTTTTATCGTATCTAACTCCCCCAATTATCTTAATAAATTTTGATGTCGATATCCGAACAAATTTCCACCCAATTTTATGTATAAAGACCAATCTTTTCCCTTACAAAAATAAATAAAATCTGGTTTGACATTCTTCATAGATAAATAAATAAAAAATACGTGGAAGAGCCCAATAATGAACAGCGTGGCCTCGTGGGTATCCGCGGGCCCAGTTCAATCTCAAACCTTGGTTGAGAAGGAAACGAAGCCAACAAGAAACAGTCCCAGAAAACGACCCGAATCTGAAACCCGTTTAGCTTTCAATAACCAGAGAGAGGGTTGATAATCCACACGCTCCTAGCTACTCAAGCTTCTATACTCTCTATCTCTCTTCTGATTTTAGCTGGGTTTTAATCAGATATTTAATTATACTTAGGGACTTGTGGGTTTTGAAGATTGTATGATTATCCAAGAGCTAGCCCTGTAGGGTTTAAGGGACACTCTTCTGGGTTTTGCTTATTTGGCGAAGATGATGCTTCAGTTTCGAGACCCAGCAAAGCTCAAGACCAAGAAGGTAGTTTCTTGGTGCCTTTTAGATTATTCTGGCTTTTTGTACTGATTAAGCTTCTTGGGTCTTATTGTTTTTTTTGAATTTCTTGGACTAATTGTATACACTGAATCAAAAGTTCTGTTATTTTGCATAGACCCAGTTGGGTTTGCTTTAGTTTCTTGTGTGAATGCTGCATAGACTTGTTTAGGATTCAAATATATAGAGTTTAGAGAAAGACATGAACTATAATACTATGACATTGAGAGAATTCTGATTGGAAAATATAGTCAATTTGGGGGATATGGGTGTTGGAGGTTCTGGGATGAATGCAAAAGTTCATCGCTTTTTCGTTATTCATAAACTTGGCATTACTAGTTGTTGTCCATGTAGTTTTGACTTCTAACTGTGTTGTTGATGGGGGCAGATTGTGTTTGAAGAAGTGTATGTTGCTCGTGATTCTGCAACACTTGAACAACTGAAAGAGTTGAGCTCTAAGCGCAGGATTCTCATGGAGTCTACTAATAAGAGCAGCCCCATTACTAAGGCCATTGCAAGAGAAATGTCTGGAGGGTTAACTTCCCAGTCTGAACAGGTAATTTATCAGTTTATATCAATCTCTTGTCTATAGATATATTTTGATTCTATGTAAATATGTAGTCTAATGTGAGTAATTCGGTGTTCTTCATGGCATCTAGGTTGTGTGATAGTGATACATGAGGAACTTGCCTCCATTGGTGCTATTAGTTCTTATTGTTTGCATCTAGTGATTATGTGTGATCCAGTCTCTAGTTACTGTTATACTTATTCTAGTCTTGTTTCTTTCTTAATGGCTCAGGTTCTTCAAAAGCTAGAACTGTATCTTCCTTTGTTGGAAAATTTTTTCTTTCACATTGATTTGGTCAGCAGCAACGAACAGATAGTTCAGTGGACTTCAGAACTTAAAATACAATGGACTAGTGCTCTTAGTTCATCACCCTTCTTCAAGTTTGGAGGTTCAAAGTGTTTTCTGATAGATAACTTGCGATTTGAGATTGCTATGACTCTTTTCCTTTATGGTGCAATACTTCGGGAGAGAGCATCAGAAGTTCTTCCATCAGGTAGGCAAATGCAATCTTAAAATTGCATTGCGATATTTTTTCAATTATCACCATAGATGCAATTACTTACCATTTTCTTTGCCTTGTTACAGATGTTTTGAAATCTGTGACCCATTTCAGAGAAGCTGCTGGTGTTTATCACTATCTTGCTCATGAGGCCCTTCCTTCTCTTCAGCCTTCAGTCCTTGTGGAAAAGCCACCAGAAGTCATCCCATCTGTGTCCACTGTCATGAGCCTTGTATGTTTGGCTGAGGCCCAGGTCAGTCTTTGGTATTCAATCTCTTGAACTGGATGTGTTTTCACTACAGAATCATGGGTTCTTTTACTCCATTTTCTAATATGTGAACAGAGAAACAGTTTTTCCTTAACTGTTTTTCTTTCTGATCAGTTGAATTTTTTATGGTCGGAAATAATTGAAGTTGTTTATGTGACTGTCATAGGCAGTAACAATAAAGAGGGCTGAAGAAAAAGGTACCAGTTTTGGTCTTTTGGCAAAGTTGCACTACGGTGTTGTAGAGTTGCTTGATGAAGCCAACAATGCTTTACAAACAGCTTCCATGGAATGCAAGGATATCTCTTCGTGCTTAGTGGTATGTGCACAATTTGCACACTGTTTATTCATTCAATTTTGGGAGAAAGTTCAATAATGTTTCACTTCAGTAAAAAGTTCTGATCTGATCAATTGTCCCTTTCTTTTCCTCTCTGGATGCTCTTTCTGGTTTGTGCAGGAATTCATCACATCTTGCAAAGCGTTACATGAGTTAAAAAGTTGGAAATACCTGGCTGAAAGCCTGAAGAATGATGGCCAATTCGGGGTGGCTGTTGGACTCCTTCGACATGCACTGGTCAATGCAAAAAGGAAAATACCAATTGAAGAATCTTGGAAATCTGTTATCAAGAAGGAAATTGATAGTTTTGCCGAATTACTCAGGAAGCGTGAACATGAAAATGAATTTGTGTGGCATGAGGAAATCCCCTCTGGTGATGAGTTGCCGAAACCAGATGGAAACAAAATCGCCAGTATTATACCGTACATTCCCAAAAGATGGGAAAGAGAACTTGCCTTCAAGATCTAAATGTATAGAAATGAAACTAATTGTAAAATGTTCTTGGCTTCCTCAGAGGAAACTAAAGCAAATTAAGATAAATGGCTTCTTCATTCCTTTGTGGGAGTGGTGGATGTATTGTTAAGGGGTACCCATTGTTAAGAGTTAACATATATCTCTAATCTCTATGTTTATCTCTTCTTTTTGTGCTTCTCATTCTTACAACACACATCTAGATGTGAACTTGATGAATGTGAATTTGGTGTTGACTAGGAAAAGAAAAGGGTGTATTTTGTGTTGCTGTGGTGTGAGCAAGTGGCAGCATTAAGTCCATTTGAAACTTCCTGAATTGTATACAATTCGTTCTTCTTTGAAGACACCCTAAATTCGCGGGAAGAACACCATGGCTGTTGCTCAATGCAGCTATCTTCCCAAACCATGTTCAAACAAAATACACTTATCCCCTTTCTCACACTCTCCAGTTCTCTCTTCTATTAGCGCCACTCAAATTTGCTCAAGTTTCAATCCAGTAAGGCTTTCAATGTCCAAGTCTCTTGTCTCTAAGTCACACGTTTATAGGAAAGGTAGGGTTGTTTCTGCTTTGGTTTCTGAGGAGAACGCAGTTGCGTCTAGCTCGTCTGATGATACTGATGGATTCAAACTTACTTACTTGGAGGTGGTCTTTCATTTTATTGGTTTGGTTCATATTTGATTGATTTTGAGCATTTTTTGACTTGAGTATGTAATCTTTTCTCCTTAGGGAAATAGTTGGTTGTGGGATGTGGGTGGGGTGAGGCAATTGGTGGATCCAATCTTGGTGGGTAATTTGGATTTTGGAATCCCTTGGCTTTATGATGCTGCCAAGAGGTTTTTGAAGAATTTCCAGGTACACTTTCAGTTTGGAATTTGATATTTTTATGGATAAACTAAAATCTTTTGATGAATTAGAATGGAATTTATAAGTTGATGTGGGACTTTAGTGCAGCTAACTGATGTTCCAGAAGTTGATTGCGTACTGATTACACAAAGCCTTGATGATCACTGCCATTTGAAGACGTTAAAGCCCCTCTCGGAAAAGTACCCAACTCTTAGAGTAATAGCTACACCAAATGCTAAGGCATTGTTGGATCCCCTTTTCAGCAATGTAAGTGGATTCAATTTGAACTAGTGTGCACTTTTATAGGCAGCAGTACCTGTGTGCTATTTTTATCCAATTAATGTAGAACATTCTTCATAGCCAGCACAAAGAGCTAACAATTCGCATAGCGCTTCTCACATATAATGTTGATACACTTAAATGGATATTTTATCTGCCAAGTTTAAGTAGAAAAGAGGAAGAATTGTCTGATCAACTCAACATATTACAAATATATCAACTTTGGCGTGATCCTAAAAGAAACTAAGTTGGCTTTTTGAAGAGTGATTCGAGTCAGCCATTAGTGATGGGAAGTGCCTTTGTTTGTGTCTTACTGATCAAGTGTATCTTGTTTCTCAGGCTTGTACAGCCTGTTTGGTACAGC
Organism: Comarum palustre; assembly: GCA_951800085.1. Lineage (NCBI taxonomy): Eukaryota > Viridiplantae > Streptophyta > Magnoliopsida > Rosales > Rosaceae > Comarum > Comarum palustre. Next base: position 4,121,802 of record OX637586.1, on the reverse strand, counting down.
TGTGGCTTTGAAAATAAGCTGGCTGTGGCTTATTCTGAGAATAAGCTGGCTGTGGCTTATTCTGAGAATAAGCAGGTGACAAGCAAAGCTGCTGAGTGTTTGGTAAATTGGCTTTTTATAAGTGCTGTGAATGATAGAAGCAGAGACAGACTGTTTGGTAAATTAGCTTTTTAAAAGTGTTTTGAGTTTGTAAATTACTAATTTAGCCTTACAATATGTTTTTGCTTTATTTATTTGGTAATGTTTTATAATATAATTGCTCATGAACCCTTATGTCTATATATTTTTTATGATTTATATATGAAATTTTATAAATCATAGTTACCAAGAGAATAATCAAATTCCAAATAATCAAATAGAAGTGAATCTAAAACTGCACTAATAGATTCATTATGGTTTACTTGGCAAAGATTGTTTCTATGACCTGTTCCAAATTCATAGAACAAAGAAGGCACAACTGAATTAAAATAGTGTTGCATTCTTTGCATAAAGCTTAAATGCATTCTTTGCATACTGTATTTGTATTGTTTGCATAAAGCTTAAATGCAGCTTAGATTCATTAAAGCTGCATCAAAATTTATGAAACCACAAAACGAAAAATCTGATATTGTTCACAGGTACATTGACAACATACATCTAAACTGTTGGATTTCATCATTTCTTAGATCCTTGCAGCAGGAAGATTTGCATAGCATCCTTGTTTCATCTGAAAAACCTCATGGAATTTCTGTCCAACATGATGCATTAATCCCGTTGATGGCTCTGTGGAAGGTAAAGTTGTGGCATAGATCAACTGTTAGAACAAAACATGCAGCATCTAAACTTTTGTCAAGAACACCAAATTAAGGCTATAGCAGCAAAAACAAAATTTTGTATACGAAACAGTTTGAGTAGCATTTAATAATAAATCCATATGCATTATCAGCCAGTTACCACGCTTGATGGATCTGGTGAGTGCAAGAGGATAATTGGACCTGACATTATAGGACTACGCAATGTACGTTGAAATTTTGACTTAGACATAATTAGCAGTTGGACTAAACAAAGAAAAACCGTCTGCTGCAACACCTGACCCAAGTCTTAATCTAAGCGTCAAAAGACAATCTATAACAGTCTTCATAGATCCCCGCACAATATATAGTATAAGCCAGAAAATGAGTAAGAGGGAACTCATGAACAAGGAGAAACTCACAATGAATCAAAAAAGTTGTGGAATATGAAATAGCTCATGCATGCAAATCATTGGAAATTCAATATATCAGAGTTGTTCAATCTCATAGACTTAAAAGCTGGAATACATAATACATGCACACACACACACAACGCACAGAATTCTGTGTGTAAAAATGATATATAGATATACCTTCTCTAGGTCCACCATATTAAACCGAGGCAGGCCTAATAAATCAGCAGCAGCCAAGAACCTTCTATGGTAAGTACACATTCTCTATTGGTAATTAAGGGAGTTCATATCGAAAATGGAAGAAATATTTTGATCTGAATTTTGAAACATGATGACCAATTAGCATTCAAGGTTGCATACATACATAAATACATACATACATATATAGGGTTTATGGTTTGACATAAGAATAGAATTGACAAATGGTTTATATAGGGTTTATAGGGTTTACATACATAAATACATACATACATATATAGGGTTTATGGTTCATCGTAATCTGGTTTGGTAAATATCCAACATTCTATGCTAGCTTCCCATTTTTCTTCTTCTTCTTCTTTTTCTTCTTCTTCTTCTTTCTCTTGTTTTTTTGGTCAGGCGGGTCAGGTCGATGGTTACCGGGTCGGGTCGATGGTTACCAGTTCGGGTCTGGTCGATAGATACCGGGTCGGGCTGAATCTCATTCTGGGTTGGGTCGGTTTTTCTGGCCGGGTTGAGATACCGGGTCGGTTTTTTGTAGAAAACCCTAGAAAACTGGATTTTCACCGGAGAAGTCAAACGACGCAGAGCTGTGGAGCTGAGGCGGGGCAACCTTGGGCTGGGGAGGCGCCGGGTTGGATGGCGACGCAGATGCAGGGGCTCGAGCAGAATTTTGCCGGAGGTGGAGCCCAGACGGGGTAATCTTGTGTTGGGGAGGCGTCGAGTTGGGGTGGCGCGGTCGCCAGATCGGAGAAGAGCAGCTGAAAGGTCGAAGCACGCCTTGGTCCGTCGGGTCGGGTCAGCAGCGACTGTGTTCTTTTTTTTCGATAGTGTTTTTTTTGCTTCTGAATCGATCGATAGATCACTCATCAGGAATCCACCAAGCTCTGATTACCAATTGATGCAGCGGAAAATAAAGGGATAGAAGATTGGAATCCACCAATCTGTTTTTGATCTCGAATCCACGAGAGGTTCTGGAATCCACCAGGAATTAAGATAAACTCAAAGAGTTTTTTTTATAAAATCAAGTTTAATGAATACAACTGATAGAGGCTCCTTATATAGAAGCAAACAAACTCTAGGACGACTAACAATGAAACCTAAAAGCTCATGGATTAAAATAAAATAAAGTCAAACAAAATAATTAAAATAAAACAAAACAAAATAATTAAAATAAAACTCAAAAATAATTAAAACAGGCTTCTAGAAGCCCAACGAACTTAGATGTCCGTAAATAATTTGTCACGATCAAACGGTTCTCCAATCTTTATTTTTCGTCAGAAAACGACCCCTCTTCATTCTACATCAGACATGATGTGCATTCTTACTATCATGTGGAAAATTTGTTGAGTATGTCTATACTTCACTACCATTGTAAATTTACTGTGCAGCATCTGTACTAATTGTATTATTATGAATATCACATATTATGAACTGTGAACCGGCACAACTTCGCGCTTTTAGGTTTCTCAAGTTAAGACTTCCACTGCAATATGGTAATTCAATCTGTGGTTATCTAATGCAGGAACTTTTATCCAAGGAATTACCAGATGCACAGGTACTGGAGCCAACTCCTGGTCTACCACTAGATGTGCCGCCACTTCCAAACCTTCAATAATATGGTTACTTGTAGATTCACACTGTAGTTCTTTCAGGCTGAAACTATGTACATTCATCCAAATCTTGATATGTAAATGAAATGAAATGAAATCTTCTCTTCCTTGCACGTTACCTTGGTTTCCTCTACCATTTTTAGGCCCAAGGGGCTTGGCCACTAAGTTCCATATTAGAACAATACAAGCTAGTATTTAAGGCTCAACTAGAGGCCTTAACATCAGAATCAAGTCTCAAAATAATGTGAAGGTTGCACTTTTTTTCAGATGTTTTTTCTTAAAAGGATTTTTATTTTTTGGAGTTCGTACCATCTATCTGTAAGGAATATGATGTACCCTATTCATCAGGCTTATTATATACAATGCTGCATTATTTTTTATTGGCAGATGCATTACATTGTCAGACTCATCAAGTTCTGTGAAATCCCACAACTCAAGCCCCCTGTTCTAATCAAACACTTCCTTCTATAATTCTAAAAGAATAAATTTTCCCTCTTGTTTCGAATTGGCCTGATTAGATAATTTCTACATGGCGATTTTCACTATTTTCGTATTAACGACAACCTGGAAGAACCTGGCCGATTTCCATATACACATTACTTGTCAGTGCAAGACTCCAACTGCGGTATTCTCCTATAAACCTATTTTAATCACTTGATTAATCATAAACTACATAAACAATAGTGCAAAGTTGTCAAAAAAAAGTACTAAGTACATAGCTGACTCGAGCCAATGTTACAGAAGAAAACCAAGAATGCATCTGGACAACCTCGCGTCCTCGAGGGGTCTGAATGAGTCTTCCAAATTTGTCATCTTTGTTTATGAGTTTATAATTATGAAAATGTAGCATTGGATTGTCAACAATGACGAGGAAACGATGAACTGATCGCATGATCGCAAGCCTATGAATCATTGATCTAAGGCTTCGAAGGGTCGTCCCGTAGTGATGATTGAGCTTTAAGCTAATTGTTGCTTGCTGAAGAGGCTACGAGTATTAACTAATTCGTCAATGCATTTGGACGAGTTTGTGTCCTAAGGGAGAGGAGTGAACGTGAACATAGTTCAAAAACTAGTACCAATACTAGGAGGTACAATGCTATTAACTCCGTCAGCCATGACTAGGAATCCGACCTCAACTAAGTCGCCGTCACTGTCGACCCAAATGCCGATCGTAGAGATACCAAAACATTTCACGAATCCTCTCATGAAAAATGTAAGGGAATTAGCGAGTAGGGCTACAACAAGGGTTCGATTTTTCTCCATGTGGACATAGGGTAATATTTCACCTAGTGACTGAGCCAGAAATTTTAAGTTAGTGAGGCAAACAATAATAATAATTAAAAATAATTTATATATATTTTAATAATAATTGTTTTTGACGAGAGATTAAATTGTTGCATAATAGTCTCATTGAGTATAATAATAATAATAATAAAAACTATTATTGATATATGAATCAAACAATTATTCATAAAATAGTCACTCATCTGACTGCGTAATCGAGTCATTACAATATTCATAGCAAGAAATAATATTGCTACACATATAGTCGCAACTGTGTGTTTGAAATATTCTTTTTTAAAAAAATTGTAGTGGACATCATATTCTATTACTAAAAAGGCATAGGGAAAAAGGGTAAAAAAATATTATTTTTACAACTAAAATAATTCTAATGGGTGAAATTAAAATTGAAATGCATTATGGTCCAAATATATAGTTACTGTTTCATTATATATATATATAGCTTTTCTAGGGTAAGGACGTCCGCACCAAACCCTTGGGTGCGGATGTGTGATTTTCTCCCACTTTTCGATCTTAGTTTCAGATCTTAACCGTTCAATATCTAGGTATATATGTATATATAGATCATCTCGTCAGTTTTCTTCATGGTATATCACATATTTGAATACCTTAACGATCACCAAATGATAATTAAAGGTTAATTTATATCTCAAATTAGAGATAGGTCTATCATTGCTTGATGAGATGTCGATGATGATAATAAGATTGATTTTTTAATGTCATGTTTATCATGCTTGATTTGTTCTTTGAATATTGGAAGATGTTGGTGATATGAACAAGGTACAAGACAAACATGAAGAGCATGCTTTGTACATTTGCATAATTGATCTTCTAGAACAAAAATAATCTTATTCTCGACTAAAATATGACCCTTCACAGTATATTACAATTACATCATTTTGGTATAGGAATGGTTCAAATGTATCTTAGAACATATATTCACACTCACGCTAGCTAAAATGCGACATCTAAAGAAACTATCCAGAAACGAAACGGTTAGATTGATAAGTACAGTTTTTTGGTTTCTGTTCTTTTAGTTTTAGGAACCTCGATCTCTAATATTCTTTATACAAGTTTGAAGAGAGAATTCCAGCATTGCCGTGTAGTTGCACCAAGAAGAATTGAGAGCTCGGGATAACATCGAGCACAACATTTTGTTGATAAGAAAAAGTTGAGTATATGCCGATATCATTCATATGAATCATATCACCTAAGAGTTGCCGGGTCATTTACAGTTTTACACAAGTATTGCATAGAAAAATTCTCACATGTTTGATGTGGATCCAACAAAATGTGGATCTCTCTCTGTCTTTCTCTCCGGCCATGAAAGAACAAGGAATATTCACATGGTACCAAATTTTCTAGGACTTGGAGGGCAGACAGAAAAGATTTGATTAGATCTGCAACTCTTCTTGGGTTGGAAGGTTTCTCCAGGGTCAAGATTCTTGCATTTCCATTCTCTTATATTTTTCAAGTAGAACAAGGATTATTCCAAGCAATAGTTATAGGATTAATTTTAAGAAAGGTACATGATAAATGGTCCACTAACAATTTTGGTATTTTAAGTTTCAAAACAATCAAAATGGTACATGACGTTTAAAAGTGAGCACACGTTTAGTACATATCGTTAGTAACACTGTTAACTTTATGTAATTTTTTATTTTTTAAATGGTAGTTTCGGGTTTTCTTTATTTTTTATTTCTTTATATTTTCTATTTATTTTTTTTCTAGTTATATACCTTTTTAATCTTGTAAACTCAGACCAATGAGACCATATTTTCAAAAACTTTGCTGTTTTTTCATGATCTGGTTTCTTTCTTTACTATTCGTTTTTTTTGTAGGTTACCGGGTTTATATTTTTCTATAGTTTTATACCTCGATCACCATTTTTGTGTATATGCTAGGTTTGAACGGGGACGAAAAAAAAGACAATAATACTTTTTGCTTTTTCTTATTTCTCTCTCCTTATTAATATTAATTTTAATAATTTATTATTGCTAAATTAAAAAGTGACGGATTTACCCCTCAAAATTTAACAGAAAATAATTAGATTACGGAGAATTTAACGGTATGTACATATTTTCAGTTAAACTACAAGTTCATATACCATTTTGATTGTTTTGAAACTTAAAACATCAAAATTGTTAATAGACCATTTGTAATGTATCTTTATTAAAATTTACCCATAGTTATATATGAATAGAGAGTCAATAGTCCATCCTTTTCCACCAAACCTTCTTTACCTGTTTTGACAATTGGACAGATTCAGATGCGGAAGTAAATTAGCTTGTTAAAAACTGCAGATGCTTGGTAAAAAGTTGATAGTAATTCACAAGGACAATACATTCTATGTTCTTACAGAAGAATTGTAAAAGAACTACCATTCAAGCTTTTAGGCTCTACCACCCTTTCAACGTTTGCTTGCAGTTTCTACCACAAACAGCTGCTATGCAAATGTCCATACACATAGAACAAAGAATGACCAAACAGAGAATATGTCAGAAACACAACAAGAGAGAAAAACAAAACAGTGGGTGAGAAGTCAGAAACTGATCAAAACCACTTAAATTTCTATAATGCTGGTTACAAAATTTTACATCATTTTCTCATGCTAAAAACTTTTAACACACAGGAGAGTCAGGGGTGTGAGTGGAGGAGGGTGATGTAGCCGTGGAGTTGGAGTGACCACATCCTTCACCGATATGACTGGCCCTTTCTTCCGAATGGGAAGAGGGCTCTGGTTTCTTTGGCCGCGGTCTATGCATCGTTGATGGAGATGCTTGGGTGGCTGTAGAAGGTGCTGAAACCACCGGTGCATTAGATTCCATTGGCTGCAGCAGCAACCCTGGTTGCTTCGCCTGAAGTGGTGTTTGCAGCAGCTACTGCTGCATTGTAGTCTTGGGGTGGAACCCAAATGCCTCCCACAACCACAAATCGTGGTGCTTGTGCGTTGCTGTTATTGTTGTTGTTGTGCATTGTTGGAGCTGGCCTTCGAGTGTGTAGACGGTATTTCTGTCAAAATTGGAAGATGAAAGAACCATTAGACTAGGCCTAACTGAGTTCAATAAAAATCCATATTTGATACTGCATGCTTTTTAGATAGGTCTCTTTCAAGTTACCGTGTTTTCAATAACCTGCAGAACTTGCAATGCATGATCAAATTCAGATGACCAATCATAATACCTTAGCATGAGTTGAGTTATTAGGAAATTCAGTTTTTAAAAGAACATATTATCTTACAAGTTCATATAAAATTCATACGAATTCTAGTTTCTGCAATGTATAGCATGGGATGCAAATCCTAATTATCAAAACCGATAGATATTCACATATACAAACCTGTAAATGGCTTTTGACTTCATCATTAGTTAAACCATCAGCCTTCATTAGCTCCCTAATTTGCTTAGGTGTAGCAGCTGCAAGAAAAACCAAACAAAACAACCACATATCAGATACACATTCAATCATACTAACTGCCACATTCATTTCAAACAGATGAAAATGTTTCAAGTACTTACTGTGTGAACCACCAAGCTGTTGAAGTGCATGCAGAAACCGGCGATGCAACTCCGGCGACCAGTTCCTCCTCTGTTTCGTATGCCCTTCTTTATCCTCCTTCTTGCTGTTTCCACCCCCACTGCCACCACTGACGGTGTCAGCAGTTGAGCCAGTGGCCGGAGCCGAAGCAGGCGATTTCATCACTGCCCCATTAGTCTTTGCAATGCTTTTCTCCTTCTGTAAAGGATAAAAAGCAACCCCATTTCTCTTAACCTCCACCGCTGAAGCCTTCCTAGGCAATTCCTGCATTCACCAAAACAACCCAATTTCCATCATTTCCTATTCTTTCACACCAAATCACTAAACAAACAATTACAAATCTGTTCAAATAAAGACTGAATTATTTTCAATACCTCTCTTTGGGGTACATCTGGGGTTGTATTCCAAAGCTGAACAGATCTAAGCCAGTCTGATTTCTTCTTGTCACCACTGTTACTCTTATCCTTGTCATTATTCTTCTTCCGGAGATGATCAGACTCTTCTAGCTCCTCATCATTATCACTATCAGAGGATGAACTCCTCTTCAATGGTATAAACTCCTCAAACACATGTCCCTCACTTGAAGACTGCTCCGAACACTCGGATTGTCCGTGCCTATACTCAATACAATTATCCGATATCTCCTGCTTCCACTTCTCAATAGCTAAAACCCCACAAAAAATCATCTTCATCAATACACAAAATTTTCATGACTTTGAAACAAAATTAACCAACCAACAATGAACATATACACAAAACAATAAGCTGAGAAATGAAAAGGGTATGTACCTTGAGTCACAAGCTCCAAGCATAAAGGCAGCTCTCTTTGGAAAACCTGAATCTTTTGCTTCTCTTCCTCCAAGGCCTTGACATACCAACCGAGCCTTGAACCCTGCATTTCCTCGGTCGAATCCATTAACATTTCTGGTTTGTTGGATTGCTCAGGTTCTGTTTTGTTGCTTAAATCAGAAGGAGATGAGATGTGGAATTAATTATGAATGAGAATATAAGGAGAGGAGGGGTTGGTGTTGCATAGATAGAACCGAACAAGAGGGAAATTTGGGGTATATGGAATCTAAATAGAATCAGAAAACAGAATAATCTGGTTAATAGCCAGAACCACATTAATTATAACAAAAACCCGTCTGTAGATTTATATAAACAAATGGGAGAAGAAGAAGAAGAAGAAGAAAGTTGGAAAATTTAGAGGCATTTATCTCAGAGGTTAAAACAGAAGAAGAAGAAGAAGAAGCACAAGGAAGCTAAACGATAGAGATGGATATGTCGAGGTCGTGCCGTCGCGTACATAAAACAGAATCTTGAATTTACCGGGGTTTCTTTTTTATTTTGAAAATACAAATAAAAATGGTAATTGGAAACCCGGTTTTGCGGGGTGAATATTCGATGTCTGATTTTCACACATTTTTTGTTGGTAAATTTTAACGGATAAGATCGAAGACTGGAAATTAAGTTGCTGGGATCTGAATATTCTAGAGAGGGGAAGGAATCCAGCGGTGGGAGAGCGTGACTGGACGCGCGGCGGCCACGTCTCGTATGATCCGGGGATGTAGCTTTTCGGGTTCTGAAAGGGCCAAGTGCTTTGTCTCGACTCGAACCCCCGATCGCTATCCACACTGCCCTTCTGTTTTAGGGTTGTGGTTCCACGCGCTGTGACCGGAAAGTGCATGTGCCGGACCAATGGGATTCTGACACATTTCGCGGTGATGTGTCCCTCAAGGTGATTATTCGCATGGCTGGATTCTCGACGCCGTGGGGATATTGTAACTGTTTAGTTTGCTCAGGAAATAGTCGAAATGCACAAAATTATGATAGAAATTCAGCTCTAATATGCAACATCCAATTTTTGGTTTAGTACATGTGATAAAGGAAAGAGAAACAATATTTACTTTAGAACTACAAGTAGCATGCTGCGGTATATTTGTGATTCAAAACAGAAGAAAGGTATTTAGGAGAGCTCTATATTTTTATTTATTTTAATTATGGGTTAATATATAGTTTTATAAGAGTTGTGCTTATAGGAATAGAAATCTACAAAATATTTTTTTACAAACAAGGATTCTAATAGATCTTCTATACAAACTAAGATTCTTTAATTCAACACTCTCCCTCAAGTTGGTGTATAGATGTCAATCATGTCAAACTTGTCAATTGAGTCTTCATATGCTTTGTGTGACACTCCCTTAATAAGTACATCTGAATGTCTTCATGACTTTGGAGAACCTCTCAAACCAAGCTCTAGGCGATTGTTTCAATCCATACAAAGATTTCTTCAATAGACACACTTTTCCAACATCACATGGTCTACCGCTGATACCAGACGGTGTATCCATGTACACTTCTTCTTCCCGAGTTTCATTCAAGAAAACATTCTTCAAATTAAACTGACGTCGTGACCAATCATAACGAGCAGCCAATGCGATAAAAATTCTTACAATGTTGATTTTGGCTATTGGAGCAAACGTCTCTTGATAATCAATGTCATATCGTTGAGTGTATCCTTTAGTAACCAAGCGAGTTTTATATCAGTCAATGCTCCCATCAGCTTCAACTTCACTGCAAACACCCAACGACACCCGACTGTCTTCTTACCAGGAGGCATAGGAACAACTTCTCATGTGTTCATTCTTCTGCAGGGCTTCCAGTTTTTCATTCATAGCTTGCTTCCACTTTGGATCCGTTAGGGCATCCTTTGGGAGGACATTCTGGAAGGATCCTTCAGTTGATGGAGTAGAAGGAGGGTCTTCAGACATAATTCATCAAAATCCAATATTTCACAGTCTCACATTTCACCGGCCGGTGAGATTCCTCAGTACAGTTCCAGCAAAATGTGTATTTACAGAAGCAACACACATCACTTCACATAAACCAAATCCATTGCGTCTAATATACAAATTGATAAAGTCTTCAAATCACTATGGACACCCAAAATGCCTCCATCAATTTCTCTGCACTGTAAGAGTTAACTATGACGTAATTCACTACTGAATTCTGTCATAGCTAGTATCCAAACTCACGAATGTGCTTTATATACCAAATCCCTTTTCTGAATCAATGTCTTATCGACCATCTCCTTTTATTTGCACATTGTAATTCATCTCACTGTCTAATGCCATCACGGCTTCACCTTACACTCCAAGTACGTTCTCAATTTCAAACCTACTATGGACACCCAAGTCCTCAAGCTTTTCGAAATACATTCCATTACACAACTTGATTATTCAAACATCCACCCTTTAACCCTAACTACCAACGTGCATCAGCTACTCTATCTTCTTTCTTAATCAAACACATCTTCTTCATGATAACACATAAGCTTAAAACTCAATTATACTTGCCTCCTCTCATCATAATTGGTCATGCTGCCCAATTCTTCCATATCTAAATACATGTATATTTATGATCAACATATACACTCCGAATGATTCCTTTTCTTCAATTCAAATATCTCAAAGCATCCACACATTATCAATATACTTAACAAAGTCAGAAAGCAACCACAATAATCATCACTGTCATTGCCAACACCAAACAGACAAACACAATGACCTTGTACACTCTACAACCCAACTCTCTGCATCAACTTTACACTTCTTCAACTCTGCAACTAATTCAGAATCAAGCTTCTCAAATCAATTATACATTGAATTCTAAACCTAGAAACAATCAAATACCTCCATGAGGCCATCATCGTAGTTGCAGTCATCCTTCGTATCATTATTTTCATATTCGTTGGAATCATAGTACTGCGTCTCATCCTCAGAATCCATAAGAAGACCAAATAATTCTAGAGAAAGCAAGGTCGACTAGCTCTGTTCTGGGAAGAATCAATGAGTCGCCTGAGTCATCAACCGTAAACTCCTTTACAGTTGACGAGTCGACTCGTCTGGTTGACAGATATATTCGTGTGCTTGCAGTTTCTTTTACTTGGTTTCCAGCCCCAAGTTGACTTTCCAGGTTCTCCAACTCTTCAAATTAGTCTATATTCAGAGGATTTCCTACATACTTGCTCTCGCCCTGAAGGGAAGACACTGAAACTCTCCCCAAGTAATAAGGTTCAGGTGCCATGATTGTGGCCTCAGGTGCAGCTACAAGGTGCAACATTCGATTGTTGTGGACTCTGCGAATATATAAATAACTTTGCTCCAAATCCAGCTCCGGATCCTTATTGAATTAAGAACCCTTATCTCCAAAATTCCACCATAATTTCTATACCCATTCATTCTTTCATTTAGCCCCTCCCTCTTCTTTTTCTTCACTGTCACAGAGACTCTTAATCTTAACCGAAGATAAGCAGTGTCACCAACATTTGACATTAAATTCTTTACAGCATACGGGTTGTGTCTCCATAAGGGGTTGCGGGAACTCAGATATTTGATCCATGATCTTACGATACTTGATGATCAAGTGCGGCTCCTTCTTCATGATTAGGGTTTGGAATCATATCTCTCATGATTTGCAGATTTCAGATAACAAGTTTTTAGATTTCGGGTGCAGCGGAAACGATTTCGGTGGTGGTGGTGGATTTCTAGGTTTCAATTCAATTCAGGGTTTTTCGGCTCAGATACCAAGAAGAAAGGTATTCAGGAGAACTTCACATTCTTATTCATCTCAATTATGGGTTAATATATAACTTTACAAGAGGTATCCTTATAGGAATAGAAATCTACAAAAGATCTTCTACACAAACAAGGATTCTAAAAGATCTTCTATACAAACAAGGATTCTGTAATTCAACAAAATTCTCACAAGCCGTCGTCAAACTGTCTGTTACACCGTGAAACGTCACCCACCAAACCCTAGAAGCAAGGCCCACACCCACGACTTTGTCATCCATCTGGATTGGCAAACCGATCAAAACCCTTAGAGCATTCTCAACCCTTCAACCACTGCAAACCATTGACACAACCTTGCAATGCAACCCCAACCAAATCACAATCTATGGCCGCGCGCCAGATCAATCCTTGAAAGCAGTCGTCACCTTTGCCTACGAGAGGGTGAAAACGTCGACCTCTCTAACTTCATCCTCCAAGCCCAGCCATCGTTCCCCTACCATGGATCTTGTTCGGCCACACTCGACAGACGTCGACACAACCAAAGGCCATCACCAAACGTAGCGACATAGCTGGACGAGAGAGACTCTAGTTTTATGAAACCCTAGCTCTAAAATTTGAGGAGTAAAAAGGAAAATTTTAAAATTTACAATATTCGTTGTTTCCAGAGGTAAAATTATTGTTCATGTGGCATTATTGGACCAGATCATACATAAGCCCAAAAGGATAGCCCAGTTTTTTTTGTAACCATCGTAGAGGTATGTACCAAGGCTAGGGTTTTGACCTGCAAAACAAAATCGATCTAGGGAAAGTGATCAAACTAAGCCTCCTTGTTTCATAATGAAAAAGATCGCTATGACCAAAGACGTGGATCGGTTATCGCAGTTGCGGAAAGAAGTTTTGGAGAAAATCTTCTATCTGTTGCCTGGTGCAGAAGATGCAATGCGTCTGAGCATGGTGTCGAAGACATGGAAGACTCTGGGAGTCGCTACAACTGTTTCATTATCGTTTTGACCTCACCATCGATGGAAACCCTCCCGCTGATTCTGTAACTTCTGAGGAAGACAAAACCTTGAGCATACTTCAACACAAAGACTATGTTCCAAAACGAAAAATTGGAGCCTTTCAGATAAGAATAAAATTATCTTTTAGAGAGCAGCAGAAAAGAACTAGAGCAAGAGCGTATGATGATCTTGTCGGCACTTGGATCAAGTTGGTAACCAAACACTCTCATATCCCTGGATATCTCCTTCCCCGAACGACGACATTTTAAGACATCGATGTACCGTTTTCCTTCTAGTCCTTTGGATCTCGGATCATTACAAAGATTGTGTGTACATGTTTGTGTATTGGACAAAGCATTAGTCCAAAACTGGACAACAAAGTTAAACTGTTTGAAGACCCTCGATTTGTATCGCGTTGAGTTGAATGGGATCTTCCGGGAGCACCTTTCTAAATGTCACTCACTTGAAAATCTGGGAGTCAGATACTGTGGTGATCAAGGTGATTATTATTATCTTCCGTTTGATTCTCGGAATTGTTCAAACAACAATATTACATCACCCAAATTAGTTCGAACTCTTCGTTATGCATCACACTCTTCCAAGAGGTTGGATTTCAAAGTAATCAAGATTTGGAGTTTGGAGGTTCTGCAAATAGGTGCACCGAACTCTGCGATTTCAGGAATATATATGAACAATCTGACTTCGGCTTTTCCTTCTATGGTGGAGTTGAGGTTTGAAGCCGGTTGCGGATCAGAACCATACTTGACAGTTTCGAGTCATCAACTCAAATCCCTAACAATTGGTATTGATGGAATCATAGCTTGCAAAAAAAACCTTAATGTCAACCTAAAGACTCCGAATCTTCGTTACTTGTCATACGAGGGTCCTGAACTAAACTCATCCTTGGATAGGCAACAGGACTGTATGAAGCTAAGGTACTTGTTGAGATATATATCCCACATTGGGAATATGGGACCTTGCCTGTGGGTTTATAAGGGTTTGGGCTACTCTCTCTATTGCCAATTGGTTTTAGAGTTGAACCCCAGACTACTTTATCATGGTATCAGAGCGGGTTGCCCACGTACACGTGTGAAGCCCAAATGCCACACGAACTCCACGACCACCCAAGTTGTTGTCCACGTGTTAGGCTTAAAGATTCGCCACACGTGCGGGGGCGTGTTGAGATATATATCTCACATCGGGAATATGAGACCTTGCCTGTGGGTTTGGGTTTAGGGTTTGGCACTGCCACTTGAACAGTAGTTAATTAGTTCTGTAGGATCATTGGTGCCTTTCTTTGGAGTTGTCATCCGATCACCTTATCAATATAACTAATACGGTCATTCGACTCATTCATTTGACAATAACGAGTTCATAAAGGTTGTTGGATAGCCTATTTTTTCTTTTCTTTCTTAAGTTGAAAAGACTAGCTAGTCTGTGTGTCATGAATGCTCAATTGTGTATTGATGATCTACATATTGTGCATTGAGGAGTTCATGTGCATGAAAGAAAATCAACAGTAAATGTTGGTGGCATTACTGAAAGTCTGTACAGAGATATGGTGAAGATTCATCGAAGATATTGGATGATCTTAAAGAAAGAATCGGAGCCACTTTTGAGCTGCAATGGTTGGATACATAATTATTTTCACAAAACATGAACATATTTTGCGATTTTATCAATAGACTATTTGAAGTTTTTATTTGCATATATCCTCACTGGTGCAATATTATAGTCACTGGTGCAAACTTTTGAGCTACAATGGTTGTTGGAGATCAAACTAAGTTATTTGTATTTGTATTTACAATTTCACAGAACATATACACATGTTTTTTCTTTTTAATCCGTGCATTCTGCTTTTACTATTTGGTTTATACCCATCGAAATAATGTATAGCTGAAGGGCCTGTGTTTAATCTTGAATCTGAAATTGTGACTGTGATCGAGTGACTAACGCAGCAAGGGTAATAATGGGACAGCTGGACAGGCATTGAGTCTCATATTATCATCTTCTGTTTTCCTTTTTTTTATTTTTTTGGAGCTGAGACTATGCCTAATGGGAATTTAAGGGATGACAACAACATATACCTAGATCCCTTGTCATGGAAACAAAGGTTGAGATTCTCAAATGAAATGATTTTCTTCGCACTGGTGTAAAGGGTAAGTGTACAATCATCCATAACTCCATATATACACTCTGAAAATCAATTTTTCTATTTTATTTACGATTAGAATTGGGAGCTAACTTCTAAATTCTAACAATATTGGGTACCAAAATTGGGGTTAAACTGTTCATGAACCCGGCCGTTCATGAACCCGGCCGTATATACGAGTAACTAGTACAAATGGTGAAAAGTCTTTTGATGGAACAATAGCAAGTTGTTTTTAAAACATGCAGAAAAAAAATTAAAAAAAAACACAAAGAAAGCATCATTCCAGACTCCGAAACCTAATACCCAGTCAGAAATTTTGAAATATGAACAGTAGTATGCAGAGGCACAGAACTGCAGTTGTTTAGCTAGATTCCTCTTCTTTGGAACTGGGGTGGAGTCAAATATAAAATCTTGACTAGAAAGCAGAGTTGTGATTGAAGATAGAGTTTGGCACTGCCACTTGAACAGTAGTTAATTAGTTCTGTAGGATCATCATCAGAGCTCTCTGTGTGTGTGATTGACAGATCAATGGGGCGGCTATGAAGTCTGATCAGATGCCACTCTTAGCTTTTCCCCAGTTCCTTTTTCAGACAAGACGAAAATTTGGAAACTTTTACTTTGTCTTTCCTAGTAACAGGTCTCGCACAGACATATTTTCACAAGGCAACACTTATGGGTGACCAACACACTATGTCTCTCGTTTCATCCATCTTCAATTCTATATAGCTTGCACATGTCATTCAAAACATCATATACTACTCATGCTAAGACTAGGAGTACTTGCACTACGATATATTCGAAATTAAAGCGCGGATTGAGTTCACCCTTCATAACAATTCATATAAACCTTGAATTGAATTATTAAACTTTCACAGCTATTGCCCATTTCAAACTAAATTTGAAAAGGAAAACTGTTTGTTACTTCTCTCAGTGTCTAGTACGTACTTCCAATCTAGGGTTAGGGCTTAGAGCGTATCTTCTACATTGCAAAATAAGAGTGTAATGGTCAAGAGACTCACAATCCATTTTCCCACTACATTTCTGGGTAGAAAAGGCAAAAGGGGTGGATGAAGATTAAAGAGTTCTTATCCCACATGTAGAACTTGTCCTCCGTCTCTCAGTGAAATCCAGTAGAAAATAATCAACTAACAAGTATCAACTAGTCAGCAAAGCAAATTTGATGTGCAAAAAATAGCACGCACTCACATAGTCATCTATATGTGTATATATGGACTGCTACCTGGATCTAGCTAGGGTTTGAGCAAATTTCCCTTGTCTTGTGCTTTTCTGAAGCTAGGGTTTAGTCATTATCATCCAGAATTCCAGAGTGGTCTCTTAGTCTTGATAAGCAACTTCCAAGTTAAAAGTGGAGGTGATCAAACCTAGTAGTACTTTCACTAAACCTTTTGCTAGTCTAGTCCTTATTTTTCTTTGGGAAGAAGCGGAATGATCGGTAGCAGTTTCACCATCTGTGTTTTAATCTGGTGAGATCACCACTGATGGGATGGTTTGAATTCTATCTCTATTCCAACTTTTCTGTTTTGGGCCGTATCTAGTCCTATAGTACTTCTTTGGTTGGCCCATTAATTAATTTACCTAAAATAATAATAAAACATTAAACAAGATAAATAAATTGATAATCTGATGTGTGTGTGTCAGTGTGTGGAAACCTGCACATCCTCTCTTCTTGTACATACGTTAGGTTTGTAAATGATTCATGCAATTCTGCACAATTATTGATGATTTAGTGCATGTACGTGATGTATAAAGCATGTAGTGTTAACTATTATTTGGGGATGAAGTGCGACAAATCTCTATTGAGTGGGAAAACTTTAGATTAGTTACGATAAGTCATTTACAATGAGCTAATCAAACAGTTCAATTTCTCCATATATAGGCCTATAGAACACCATGAAAAATTGATAGGTGTATGTTTAAAGTAGCAATTCTGAGACAAAGTAAGCTGTAGATGACTTTGAGTTGATAAGAAGAGAAGGGTCTCATGACATCTTCACTTTTTGGCCAACATTGAGAATTTTGTTCATTTTTGTACAATGATGGCACTTATTATGCTAGGATTTTGTCTAAGAATCTCAAAAAGAAAAGAAAAGGTAAT